>JAZFAU010000439.1:0-152701 GCA_037178615.1 Dione vanillae | reverse complement strand
AGAGACGTACAACGGGGAAGACGGATTTTTTCTATTTCCATTTTATATGACACATGACACATTAGTTACACTGTATCGAATAATATAAAGAAAGCATCTTATTCGATGAATGGAATATCTAAAACAAAAAATTCATTTGAATCAGTAAATCGTGAAATTCTTCATTAGTCTGCAGTTCCAAAATATTAGTATAGTAACGATGACCAAAGTAATATTTAACCAAATTGCTCTATGTGTATATACATATCTACTATAAACAAAGAATAAAGAAGGGTGAAAGCTTCTGAAATTGTGAACGTGAACTTTGAGCTTTACAATAAATACTTGTACCACTGTAACCCCATCTTTAGGGGAGAAATGTGTGAGAGTCAAGTTGTATATATAGATGCTATGCAATGCCTACTCATGCATGAGCTTATAGTGAGAGGAATAATATAGAGTAGTTTACGTTTTATTATATATTTATTTATAGAAGAAGGGAGAGAACCTCAACTTTAATTCACTCCTAGGAAATATTCAAATAAACCTTTTTTTTATATCACTGCTCTATCGAAATAAGATAAAAACAATACAATATAATAATAATATTATTATTCAGGATATTATTTTAATTAAATTATGCAAATTGATTTCCTCGGTACATCGTAGAGCTTAAGCTTTATTGCAAGCTATTCCCGGACGGGGGCGTTATTTATAAAGTCTATTACTTTTTGAAGTAATTTTCTTTAGATATGGTTTTTCTTATGAAATTCGCTATAATGGTTATGAAATGGTTGAGTTGTTACCCGCTTGTAGCACTTTGTTCTTTACTTCTACAGAATAAATTATGAAAACGCTTAAAGACAAATCATAATGATGTTGACATTTGCAAAATGATTGCTGGTTTTTAAATTTTATATATGTATTGTTAGAACAACTTGAAAATTCTTTTGAGAAGAATATGGTTTTTCAGACTTTTCCTATACTAAACAATGCACTATATTCACAATTTTTGGCTATATATTTTATACAAATTAAAATATAATAGTTATTTGCGCCTATCTTCTGTGATTTAGTGACAACATATAAGTACATTACCAACATATTATTATTTTTTTTATATAAAACACACATATATCTTAGCTACTTAAAAAACTTAATTAAAATCTTTCTTAAATACTATTTAACTCAAGTGACATTGCAAATAAAGTTGACGCGTAAAATCTTGTTACGTGGAACATACGAGTATGTGAAGTATATTAATTGGATGGAGTACTAGTCCGAACGTGACTGGCGCTACTATTGTCTCACATCCGTTGGTTTATCGCGATTCCTGGTACCGCCCTTATACGGCTGCGGCGCTTCAAAGTAGCTACTCTTTATAACCACCAATGTACACTTGGTATGAAAGTATTTCAAGATACCTTTGAATATGTTTACTTTTTTTAATGGACTGATTTTGCGGAGACAGGCATAAAATATTCTGCCAGTGTCACGTATTAGTCAAGTATGTAGAATAAAATGTACTAATGAAGTAATTACGTGACAAAACGGTCAATTTAAAACACTAACACAAGTTAAAAAATAGATTATTAGCACTGGACGAAAAATATATAATAAATTACATAATAACAAGAATTACAATCATAATAAGGTACAAATTACTATGTTTATGTTAAAAGAAATGCTAAACTGGAACATGGTCATCCAATTTGACATATCTTTCATAAAATAGAGATCAAAAAAATATGGTCATCTCCATTCAACGTGACATTGGCGAAGTGAATTGTGCTCAACTGGCACGCTCGAAACGCCATAAATAAAGAGAAGAAGAAGAAGAAGAAAATATGATCATATATTTATGATATAATTAAATATATTAATAATTAATTAATATTTCAATTTTTCAGAATTCAAAGTAATTATTTTTTAAAAGTCAAAGAAAAATGTACTGTCAAATCATTTCTTTACCTTTACGGTATGATGTGTGGCTATAATATAATCTATATATAGTAAGTACGTAATGTATTAACCGCAGCGATGAGGGATGTCGTCGTCGTCGTCGTCGTCAGCCAATCGTAGTCCACTGCTAGACGTAGGCCTCCTCAAGTTTGTGCCAAACATCCCGATCCTCCGCAAGCCACATCCAGCCTGCTCCGGCAACCTTGCGTATGTTGTCGGTCCAGTGGGCCGAAGGGCGTCCTACACTACGTTTGCCAAGACGCGGTCTCCACTCCAGGACTCGTCTGCTCCAACGGCCATCGGTCCTGCGGCAGACGAGTCAACAATTCCGCAAGATGAGGGATGAGTTAGGGTGAATTAATTTATTTATGTAGGTATATAGATTGAATTAGAGTAATTTGAAATGAAGATATTTTTTTCACGTGTTTACAATTATCTTTATAATTATATTCAAGTGAATGTGTTCATAGCATTGGAAATATCTCATACAAGAAAAAATCCCGTATTCTGTCTGAATAGTCTTACCAAAGCTGAAAAATAAAAATACTATAATCCCCTAAGTGAATTTTAACCCACAACCTTCAGCTTATAAGACGTTGCTTTACTGCCCCACGACAACTTTAATAAATCTGTATAAAATACATTCGCAATAAAAGATGAATAAATATCCAATATAAGATTAACTACATACTATAATGCCAGAATAGTATGATATAATATCGTTAGCGAGAGTAGAAATATATTTTGCCGATAATCCCTACAGCATCCGCTATGAATGTGGTTATCCCGGTTTCTTCCTGAATTTAAAATTCGTTTGCGGCCCATTGAACACGTCAAAGTTGTTAATTTATGACCCCTTACCCATGTCAACGATATTAGATGAAGCGTGAGTACATTTACTGTTATAGAAATTTGTAATTTGCCATTTATATCTGTAGGGTGTATATATCTTATGGAGTAGCAACTATTGAAATATCAATAAAAATATTTTATATAGGCCAAAATTTTATTATTGTCTTAGAAATTAATTATATACATATTTTTGTATATCTATTTACTTACAACGTAAATACAATATTTACTAATTAATATTTATTAATTAATTTAATACTCTTTGATATTTTTCACATTATATTTTGCAAGAAACGCGCTAAAATTAGGCTGCCCTTTACATCACATCACTTAAATTTTACTCTTTTTTAAAAGTATAATTTTACAACTTTGTGGTATCAAAGGCATCAGAAATAATTTTTGTATAACTTCATACTAAAATCTTAAAACTTCATCATTAGCATTATTTACTGAAGGATATTATTAAAAGACATCTAATTCATTATTCCCGTCATAATAAAAACTTTGGATTCAAAATGGAATTTTAACATAAAAACTTTTTACTTAAAAGTCGTTTCTAGGTAATTTAACATTTTTAATGATCGTTCCTTCGTTTGATATAAAGAAATAATGGTTAAATTGACTAGTCACCCTCTTATTCCTATTTTTCGTAAGATAATTTAACAATACTGTAAAATATTTGAATTTATTTTAACCTTATAGATTTGTTTCCGTAGACTAATATATAAAATTTAGTTTTTTTTTTTATTTTCATAGAATTTTCGAAAAATCGCCCAGAATCCAAATTAAAATTCGTGCTTCTACAATCAGTACTTTTAGAAGTGAAATGTCTCCAGATATTATTTCGTAGAAAAATTAATAAGTTTGTATTTGCAAAAGTAATCTTTAATTGTGAGGACCGTCGTGGCGCAGAGGGCGTAAGCGTGTACCTGTAAACGCGACGGTTTGAGAATTCGATTCCCACTCGGAGAAGATAGATTTTTCTATTTCCATTTTCTTCGCTCTGGAAACTAGGCAAAGAGCGGGGTTGAGTTCCGCCACTCAACACACAATGCCTCAAAACGGCGGAAAGCGGGGACGGAGAAAGCAGGGACTAAGCAACAGAGTGTCTTAACACTAGGTTCATATGGATCCTGCAGTTCCCTCTGCCTACCCTGCAATATGCGGGATAAAGCGTAAAGCTAAAAAAAATTAATAATTTTTTCAATAGTATACAAATAAAGAAAACATATTTTCTCAATACCCGCGGATAAATATGATGTTACCGATGGTTCAGACTATACTGGTTAATAAAGAAATGCTGAAACAACTATTGTCACAAAGAGAGGGATTATATGACAATACCATTCTTATTTCCAATATATTTTGTTTATGAAAGACACTATCGTAGGATACTGTCGTTATATTTTTGTTAATAAAATACTATTTCATAAAATCTGTCTTATATAGAATGGCACAGAAATATCAAAATATATAGTGACTAACTGACGTCTATTTACTCTCTGTTGCTTCACAATTAATCGTTAATTCAATTTGATTAGCTCTAGTAACCTAATAAATAAAAAAATCAATACATTTAATGCCGTTCATAATAATATAATATCATTTCTAAGGTATCGCCAATCGGCACTAATATGCCAAGGTCAGTGTAAAATTTAATATGCATATGCCAGTCATGCAATATTTCAATTTAATTTCATAAACGTAATAGTGCCATTACAAAGGGATTGGAACTAAATCTAATTAGTAATTGTACTATGATAGCTGAGCCGCAGGACTTCTCATTGACGTAAATAGCTCGACCTATTAGGGCATTTGCATTGTAAATGAACTTTACTAACCCTCTGTTAGTTTTAAAGTTAAGCACTTGTTGGTACGATTTACAGTTTCTGTTGACCTATAAGTAATTTTGAACGTCTTTGTTTATGCGATGGTTATATCACTTGTTTTATATGAAATTAACTTCAATTACAAGTATGTAAGTTCTTATTTCTTGTCAAATCTTATAGGTCTAAGCCAACAAAATATAAAAAATACGTGTTGACAAACTTAAATTTGCGGTCGTATTCACTCATTTTGTATGAAATATACTACAGAATAAATTTGTTATAATTTTTTTCTGCGATATATCTATCTATAAATTTCCACTTTACAGATTTTTCCCCAAGGTGGTAATTATAAGTTCTTAACTTATTTCGTAACTCTAGGTCAATGGGAAACCAGTAGGTTTGTCATTTTTATAATTACGCACCGATTTTCATACGAAATGCAATTACGCAAATATTTTTTGGTTACGTTGACTTAGAAGTTTGATTTAAATGTGCTTAAAGAGGTCATCTCGTCTTAGATATTTGAATTTTAATTCATCTTAACTTTTCCACGTGACTTGGAAAAAATGGTCTTGTTGGAAAGGCAGGCAGATCGACACACCAACCAACCGTCTCCAACCAACGTGACCGAGTGTGATCTCACAAGGGTTTTGTTTTTTTCTATTGCGGAACGGAAGCTTAATAAATATAAAAATAGCAAGTTATCGACGACAAATTTGAGTAAACAAAATATAGTAAACTACAGAACCACATGAAATTTAAAAGAAAAATGAAACACAATGAAAATATAATAAATATAAACACAATAATAGAATAAAGCCTCTATTTTTTATTTTTAATATACGAGTAAATTAACAAACCAAAATGCCTATAATAAAATACGTTTGCAATACAATCTGCTTTGTCAACAAATTTCCAAATTAAAGAATGGTTCATTAAAATTTTATTGCAAATATTATGCAGCCGTATTATCGCTGCGGAACATGCAATGACGCTGATAACCTGTGACAAATATGCGTAATTATAATCCGATAAAATGTACACATAAATAACTGTTTCGAACTAAATAAAATAAAATTAAAATATAAGAATATTTTACCAGGAAAATTTTAGTATTAAATATTTCAATCACTCGTTCTGGACAAAGAGCGGCGTTGAGTTCCACCACTCAACATGCTATGACTATAAATTGAAAACTGAGTGTCTAAAGACATTATGCACTTAGTGTGGAAGTGAATGCTTAAAGAATATATACTTAGGTAGGAGTTCTGGGTAACGAAAAAAACTTAAAAAATCACAGACATTGCAGAGAAAAATTAGTTAAAATATTATCTAGCACAGATTTACTTGCAGGGTCTCATTTTAAGCTGAAACTAGACATGCCTGACAAGAAAATTAGAACTAAGTATAGTTAACGAAGTATAGTCAAAATAAAAAAATATGAGAAACGTACTAATATAAGCTTTTTAAAATAAGCACATATTTTTGTAATGATTCCTTGTACAAAATGAACGTAATTGATATTGTTTTTGTCAAAATATAAAAACCAATCTATATACAAATCGATAACCAAAACTAATATGCTATAACAATAATCTATAAATAGATATAAATTTGTCAACATAAATAAATTGTACCATTTCAACCCCTGATTTTTGCCCTTTATAGTGAAAGAATATAAAAAATGTTACACAACTCGCCATTGTCAGGATAAGATTACCAGCTTATAACATGGTATAAAAGCAGACCCTCGCAGGCAAGAGCATGCGGGTCGGTATTGTTATATGCGGAATAATAATATTCAATGTTGATTATATTTATGCCGATTAGGGTAAGCCTGTTATGGAAATATCATCAATCTTCTAAGTTACAAGTGAAGATATATAATTTTTTATACCAAAATATATTTACCTAGCTAATGATATGTATTAGAGGCCATGTACAGAACCTGATCAAAAACGCAGAGGTTGTGGGTTCGATAACCATTAGAGGGAATTTTCAATAATAAGACATACCGAAAAATACAATAATAATAACATGATTTTTAACTAATAAAATATTAAATAAATTTTAAATTATATAAGAAATTACAAATTAATATAAAACTTAGACAAATATTACACTTACAAGAATGTCTTTAGCATAAGTCGACCAATTCCAAGATATCTAAATTTTGTATTCAACGCACGTATGCACATATGTATTTTGAAGTTGGTAACTCCTCGCTTCTCCGAAGTCGGTAAAAAGCGGGTAATTTATCGGAAGCCCCTCAAGGACGTGTTCCGGTTTCGAAGCCGCCCACTGCTATGGCTTCCGCTGGTAACTAACTTATAGTCAGCAAATTTTTAACGACCGTGCGAAAAGAAGCTCGTTAACCATTATATATAGAGAAGCAGTTTTGTGATAGAATAATATAGATACAATGAAATTGTTTGATTATTATTAGTTTTAGTTGCTTAGATAGCAGGTTCGATTATTGCTGACGTTTATATTTGAAATATTAGATAAAACTTACATATTAAACAAATAAAGCTTACTTGACTTGAAAATTAATTATTAGTATGGTGGGGAATATGTCCTATCAAACTACAAGAGGATTTTATGGTTAAGTACAAATCATTCATTGCTAAATACAAAAAATATTACTAGATGACAAAACGTAAAGGCGTAAGCGTCTGCCTGAAAGCGCGACGGTTTGAGGGTTCGATTCCCACTTAGAGAAGATAATCCATCTCCAAATCCAAAAATCCTTTCTATTTCCATTTTCTTCGCTCTGGAAACTAGGCAAACCGCGGCGTTGAGTTCCGCCACTCAACACGCAATGCCTCGGAATCGCGGAAAGCTTATATAAATATCTATTGATCAAACCCTTGATATTTATATAACTATATAATCAAAATATTAACAAAAATTAGGAAATACAAAAAAGAGCGACACATTATCAAGCTGAAGTTAATTACCAAAACAATTGCATTTTACAACATCTATTTACGTTAGGATAAAGAAAAACAGTTTAAAGTTCCATTCAATTTCACAGACAGATGTTATATTGCAACCGTCCGTCTTTACCGTCTGTTACATATAGGGAATGTTACATCAATTACTTTACAAATTCAATTTTATTCCTTTATTTATTATATATTGATTAAGCTGACATACCAACAATTGTTTGACAATTGATGGAATGATTTGTAAAAGTGGATTCAAAGTATTTGGCGACGCGCCCGTTGTGCTCGTTCCTGGTCCAACCTAACACAATCAATTTGGCTTAAACAGCTTATTGTTACTGTATTCGAAAAGTGTTGTGTACAGATTGTGCCAAAATATTGTTTAAGTTTCTGATAATCGTATTAAATAAATAGTGTCAACGCTAAAGCATATATCGTTAGTTCACAATTTACTCCGTAAAAGTGAGCAATTATAATTATTTTATACCGTTATTAGTAAAACTATTATTTAATGATGAAAAATTTTGAAAACTAATTTTTTATATTTAGTAATATAATGGAGACGTTGCGTATTAAATGAAATCTACATTTTGTTGGACATGAGCATGAGACACATGATGCATATGAAAATAATTTATATTCCCAAGTATTTATCGAATCCACACCAACTTTAAAGATTTTTTAACCCAAACGTCATTCCACCGAACTGTTATACCAATTTTTTTTTTACATTAATAAAATCAATTACTAATGTTTATAAAGTTATTTCGAGTATGATATCATTTTATAAGAATCTATTGAAAAACAGTTCATATTTAGTAATAAATATATTAACCAATAAAAACATTACTATAATATATCCTAAATGATATCAATAAAGCTAAAAGGACCCAATTCCTATAATCAGCTTATCGTGCCCCAAATTTGTGTTTCCTTATAGTATTACAACTTAAAATAATAGAGTAAAATGAAAATACGTAATATTATACTTGTCAAAGTGCTTGGTATTTCAAAGTACTTGATACGATCGCCTTACAACAATATTTTAAAGGACCCGCTTTATCATTAAGCTTCTATCAAATGCAACCGAGCGTCGTTTCGAACCGCCGGCGAATCAAAGGGTCGCTTGATGTAAGGAATTCCTACATGGTGGTCTGACATTAACTCTTAATCTATTCTATACTGAACATTACGACGTTAAGTTGACGTCCTATGAAAAATATAAGTACACAAGGTATTTTTAGTATTAATACAAAATTGGAAAAATTTTAAAAATACAACATCATCGGAATTTTACCGTGACGATTGTGGGTTCAATTTTAAAGTGAGCTGAATGAGCTTATTTTTATTTTTTTTATTTATTTCTCTTGGTATCATGACATCAACTCGCAACGCCTTGAAACAACAAGCGTAGAACAAAGTGTCTTACCGCTGATTCTCAATGTTAAGACCATATACTTTTCCTGTTGTATTCGAGATATAGTGTAAAGTACTTTTAAAACCCTTTTTTTTTTCGAATTTGACGCATGTCTGACCTAACCTGATGATTGGAATCCCACTGTGAGGATATATTATATGTCACATTCGTACAAAATTTTTCTCAAAACTTATAATTTGTAGCATCATCATTCACATTTATATCCAAAAATATGTTAATATGAATATATATAAATAGTATAACATATATAAATTCATAAATATATTTATATATGTTATACTATTACAACACTTGTTGAATAAATAAGAACTCATCCTAGATATGTGTCTTAGATTAAGAGTTATTAGTTTATAATAACTTCTTCCTACAAATATTGCTAAAAAAATATTTTCATATATTATTATTTTCTTTAATACTCAATTAGCACCAAACTTAGACTTACACGCATTTTCATTTAATTTGTTACGAGATAATTGCTTTTTGTTTAATTTGCAAAGTTGTTCAATTTAACAAGAATAGTAATATGACTTATTTTAAGCCGGTATTGTAACTTATATTTATATACATATCACCTACTTTTTTGCGTAACAGAGAGATTGGAGCACCTGTTGTCGCAGTTCCTAATATGATTTAATTAATTCATTCTAACAGTAATTTTACATAGAAACGACTAGTTAATATACACAATATTAATGGAAGTTTATTGTTTTTACATGTAATAACTTAGTAAAAACAATGACCCGTTCATAAAGTAAAGTTGCCAAATTGCCCAAAGGGCTGAAAGATTTGAGCACAGTTGAGAGCACGCAAACTACCCCAGCTTCACTGGCCCGTATGACGTGTTTAAAAGTAAAATTATCGAAAATTTAACGAATATTGTAGTAAAATACAGGCTTTAAATATTGTTTAAAAAATATTTTATCACAGAAATCCTTTTTGTCCTACCTATTTGGTTATGATGCATTAATTCGAATTCAAGTGTATTATTTACTTTACTAAGTTGCGTTTTAATCTCCATATCTATAACTTTTTTATTACTTTAACTAAAATTTTACTCTTTAAAACTATTTTGATTATGATGTTCGGCGTATGCTTTTTGAGCATAAATCACTTCGCCAATGTCACATCAATAGGATTCCAACAAATAAATTGTATGGTAAGAAAGGTTGCCAAAACGTTAATTGCCATAAATACTTTAACTTAGGTATTTATATGTTAAGAAATCGTTAATATAAAAATATAACTTGTCACAAAATAGAATATTTTGATATTTTTGATTGTAAAAAATATAAATTACGATTATATCACATTAATAAAAATGGTGTAATTTAGATTAATCAGAAAATACAAGACCACTTAGAATTGAAAAAATAACATATTCAATAATATTTTAATATTATATTTATAAAAACATTAAAATACGAATATTTTGAGAACGGATACATTTCAGCTAATTAGTTATAGAGCAAAAAATACTACTAAATTTGAAATGACTTCTCAGAATTATGAATTCTTCTATAACTGGACATTTTATATACTTATAAAAATCAAATATCGTACAAGCTATTAATTCGAGAGTACAAAATTGTATTTCCTCACAAATCCAGACTTCAGTGTGTTTCTTCAATAATAACTACAAACAAACACAGAACAAAGTTACTAATATATTTAATACATTTCTTAAAAATTGGAGTTGAAAAATTGAAGTAAAGTTATAAAGAAAAGTACAAGAACAAGAACAAGCTTGCTTTAAGAAATGTAGAATTTGAATAGAAATTTTCAACAGTGGAGGTACGGAATGCTAAGGAACACACTTTCGCTGTAATGAGAAGAACCCTTTTGTGATTTTGTGAAATCCCTTAACCCTTTGTATGTTAGTGTAGACATTTGAAAAAAAATCATTTCTACTTGGTAGATTTAGGTTATGTTTAAATTAAATGTGATACCAAAAAAATCACAATTTTTTTCTACATCAATCCTGCAGGCAGAGATTCCGTAAAGTTAGAGTCCATTCTCCTCTTTTCATCCAACATTACGTGTTGAGCGTTACAACTTTCACCTTCACGACAAACACGAAAAGCAGTGAATTTTACTAATTAACAATATTGAATTACTGAAAAAATTTAGTAAAAATATACTTTTGGTAAAAATAATTGTATTTTCTATTTAAAACTTGTCATATTAAAACGAAATACTAATTACATACAATTATATGTGGCTTTTAAAAAGTTCTATCCCTTAATTAATGTCCAAATAAAACAAAAATATCATTCTGGAAAAACTAATCACTGTAAAATAGTATTAATAATATTACGTTTCTGAATTCACATTTCTTTCAGATTTCATAACATTTTAATTTGAAACCATTCATAGAGATCATATCCGACTTACTATGTTTCTGTATATTCGGGCGTCAATTAATTCCTATAGATCTTTTTCAAAGGAGTTAACAGGAAAAACATTTTTCGAGCTCTAATAAATCTTTTAAAAGCCAAAGGATAGATATCCAGGCGGTACTCACTATAAAGGCTTCGTACCGCTTAGGTCTTACTTGTACTTTTTATTGGGTATGCCTAAAAGCTGGTATGCCTTTGAAATAAAAAGAAAACTGTGAAAGTTATGAGGATGGATTATTTTTTGTAAAGATATTTAATGTAAGATAGTATTAATTTTGGATATAACAATTTTTGTGCAAATAAAACTTGTTTTTTGGTAAAGCTACTATTTTTATTTGAAATTGAAACAATTTACTCCCTGGACTACAAATTGATTCCAAACTAGTAGAGCAAGATGACGATGGCGCCAGAATACATTTAATTCTTAGGAAACAAATAATAAATGAATACTTGTTAAGTAAATATTTGAATATATTTATATTATATGTATATGTATAATGTATACAATATGATAACAGAAATTTAAAGCCAAGAGAAATTTATTATTTCTGCTTTTTGGTTTACGATTTCTGGTATATTTTTTTTTATTTATTTATTTATTTACCATTTAGATATTTTGTTTGAAAACATTTATTTAATAAAGTTAACCTTGTGAATATTTGGGACGTGAGGTAGAAAGCAATTGTCTATCAGCTAATACAATTTAAAAAATTAAGTAAAAATAATAATTGATTAATTCATAAATGACAATTTTAAAACGTGTATAGAAAAACACCATATACATTTTAAAAAATGTTTTATAAAATATTTCATATTAAAAGTACTCATCGAAGACACCTGTCTTGAGCGGGAGCTCTACTATTTTTAATCTTTATTGTTTCGTGTCTTTCAAATATATTTTTTTCTTCGCCATTATAATAATACTTACTCCTTTTTACGTAAAAACCCTTTTTACGCAAAAATATAAAATAATTTATATTAAAAATTAAATTCATCCTTAGCTTTGTGCTTCTGAACAAATCTTGATAACTAAAATCACCCTAATGTTGTATTGAAATAGAAGATCGTTAGAATTTATGTAGCGAATATAATACGTAGTTAAGATTAGAAAGAACGAATGAATGGCAATAAAAAATAAAATTTATAGCAGCGTTATACAACGTTGCAGGTTTTTGTGATTTAAATTTCTTTACTTAATCTAAATTAGCTAATAATGATAATCTTGAATCAAAGAACAAAAAAGGTTTCCGCTTTTCCTACATGAATAAGACAACACGTAATGTCTTGAAAGACGAAAAGCCGCTATGGAAGTATCTTAATACTAGGTTCTCTCTGCATACATATAGTGCTTAAGGTGTTTTTATATCTATAATATGTGTCAGCGCTAAGGCAGAATTTTAATGTTATGAAACTATTTTTCATAACGAAAATACGAACTAAAATCAATTGGTGTATTGTCGTACTATGGTTAGTACAGAACTCTTGAATTCACATAATTAAATCTATTTTATATGATCACCATGAGGTGAACCAAGAGGAAGTATGAAAAATTCTTTTCAATATTAGAACTTTAAATCATAAATAACATTATATTACAAATAAGTTGTACTTATTTGAATATTTAAAAAATAAATTAAAATTATTCCATATTTCCAAAACAATAAAATCTTTAAATTTATATTGACTTGCGTCCATATAAACGTACTATATATACTACGTACATTAATGGAAAATTGGAAATAACTTTTAGTTTTACGTACCAAAGTTAGTAACCACAGAAGCAATCTACAATTCCGTATTCACTAGTACGTACTCCACACAAGTCCACAAAATTCATTTCACTCATTGGAGCTAAAGCAAAGATTACTTTTGAGAAATTGTCTAATGTTATCATCGCTCTAAGGTTTTTAGCTAAATCATCCAGATTTTAAGCGTTTATATTTTTATTATGTATGTTAGTCGATATCACATCAGTAATTTAATTAATTACTTTTGTTCAGAAAAATAATATGTACTATTGATCCTGGCCTTATCGTCAGCATGTAGCATGTACTAAACAAATATTTGTTCATTATTATTAGTATTAAGACCAAATCTTTAAATATTAAATAAAAGGACGTAAAAAATCTAATTGAATACTTTTGGATTATTTACGTACGGTGATGATAAAGGAACTACTAATTAACTATAATACTTACCAAAGGTTAAACACAGAAAATAAAAATAATAAAAATAAAATATATTAAATTATAAAATCGTTACTTGCAGTGCCAATTTATAATATAAGTAAAACCTTTAACTTTATTTTTGAAATGGAGGAGATTTTTATCTTGAATATTTTTTATTGCCTGTTTATTATCTTGTATATGTATTTGAATTATTTTAAGATAAATTAAACCAAAAATTTTATCACAATATATATGCATATATATTATTTATTTCTATTATTTTTATATATAAATAAAAATATTCTTTATCTTCAGGAGTCAGTCATTTTTTTTTTAATTTATCTTGATGTTATTCAAAAGATTTTAGTCTTATCTGCCTTATATATAATTTATTACTATACACACGAACAAAATGTATATCACTCGTACATTTAAATGGAACAGACTGAACGTTATTGCCATTGAAAGAACATGGTAAATGTAAATTCTCTTTGCGATTTGTTGACTTGATGCTTATTCGAGTACTCAAAGGCATATAAGAGCAGAAATTTTGTTTAAGACGATTTTCTCTAAAGAAATATTTTCTAGAACTAAAATGTGTGTACAAAAATTATTTAATAAGATTTATTTTAATAATATGGTTGTTTCAATAGTTTCTCCTTGCATTTTTATGTCACATATAGTCACAAATAAAAATGAAAGGAAAATATCCTTAGGCTCATTTCTTGGGCAATTAAAGTTCTTATATTTAAATATGTGGTCCGAGAACTCAAAATTATTTAACGAAATAATAATAAGCTATATTTGCTTGATTGTTAGATATAACATTATATTTATGTTTACTTCTCTATCATTTAAGATACATGAATAAAATCACCAAACGTATGTCCGCTCGACCCTACAGGCTCACAATAGCGTTGGATGATTGGTTTTGCAAAATTAATCAGCACTTGCGTAGGGGTGTCGAAGTGACGGATAAATAGTCTCTAATAGTGATGTATAAATAGTATAAATATAAAAAAGTCTCACACAATATGTAGAAGCTTAACGCTGTATCTCGTATATAGTAAAGTAGAAAGAACGATTCCTCGCTTATGTACCAGACATTGCGTGTTATATATATATATATATATATATATATATATATATATATATATATATATATATATATATATATATATATATATATATATATATATATATATATATATATATATATATATATTATATATATATATATATATATATATATATATATAGTTCATATTTTTTATTGACCATTGTATTTGCCCTATCCTATAACCCTAATAAGTGACCCTGCATAGTTACTAATCTACACCAGGATTAGTAGCGTGAATAAATCTTAGTGAACGTACATTCATATATGCTTATCCCTTGTTACTTGAATAAGTTGCCATGTGGCAAACATATTACTGTTAATGCTGTGTTTTGCGGGTAATCTGTAATTAGCATATAAAAATAATTATAATAAGCTATTAGATTAAATATAATGTCAATATGGCGATAAAACTTATGCTATGATTCTCTATAGTGTAGTATAAATTACAACGATATAGTATAGAAAAATTTGACTATGAAATTTCTCAGTAAAATTTCATAAATTATATTAAATGTAAAAAAAATATGTATATAATATATATTTTATAGATGGAATAATACATAAAAACACATTTAAAACTGAAAATAACAGTGGAAATCATCACGAACAAAAATGAACTTGTGCTTTGTGACACACGTAGAATACATATAAAGACATATTAAGTTTACTCAACACATCTACTTTACTAACATCTTCAAAATTATATACTCGTATATGCATATTTAAAATTATATATTTGTGATATTACGCACTAATCTCTCAAAGCACTTACGTAAATGTATAGTTCATTAAAAAAGGCTTATAAATGCTTGCTTCTATCAGTATTTTATTTGCAATTATTATTTATAATGTTATAAATGGACTAATTAGTGATTCATCGCTAATTAACTCTGCCACGAATAATATGAAGATAAGAATCATACACAATATGCCTGATACTGTTTTCCATCATGATTGAGATAAGCTATTATAATTTTATTCATTTTATTCACTTGTGTAAAAGTATTTTCATTTAATAATAATCCTGATTTAATCACGAAATATTTAACTATTAGACAAAAAAATTACCGCCGTTTTCGAGGCATTGCGTGTTGAGTGGCGGAACTCAACGCCGCGCTTTGCCTTAGTTGCCAGAGCGAAGAAAATGGAAATAGAAAAATCCATCTTCCCCGACTGGGGATCGAACCCAGAAACCGTCGCGTTAGCCGCGTTACAGGCAGACGTTGCGCCTCTGCGCAACTCAAAATATCTGATTCATAAATATACAAATGTATCTCACATATAGCAGACTAGTCAGATCACATATGAAGATTGTTTTCTGGAAATGTTAATTATATGAAATTATATGTGAGTTATCAGAATGAAAAAAATAATATAATTAATTGGTGTTTACATCAAACTCACTGCAGTCGCTTTTCCTATCTGACACTGTACTGTTGCATCACGACGGCATTAAATATTATTTTAAAATTGTCCTCTTGAAGATTTTTCTATGAATATATTATATTATTATCTACTAAATGTTAAATTTAGAAGTAATTACTATTTTTATATTTTATTTTTAATTTTTATTTTCAATAAAGTCAATTTATATATCAGTATATAACAATTACATATTTATGCATATGCGTCTATGTCATATGACATACATATGTACGTCATATATGTACTATACATACAAGTGCGTATGTTAACTATGCCCCACTTAACACCCCTAGTTCACGACGCTACGTGAAACCGAATTACAAATGCATGGGCTGCTCTTAGTCTGAGATTCCCCGATCGCATCGTAGAGGATATCTACTAATAAAATTCAACATAAAATTACATTTCTGAAAGCTATTTCAAATAATCCTAGCCAAAGTTATAATATAAGATTTTATTGGTTTCAGAAAATATTATTGTCTATAAAAAGAAAAGGTTAAATAACTTAAAAATAAAATTATTGGTATTTCACTGACATCAGTGTATTAATTCTTACCTTACTTAATTACTTCTTGTCTTTTAATAAATGAAATATACAAATAAAGAAATTTGATCGAATTGAATTACAATTATTAATAACGTACTATATTTTCAAATTGTGCTAAAAGTGATTCTGTCTTAAACCTTAAAATAAAATTACAGATAAAAGGTTATGCCACTTGGTGCATTAAAAATTCATAAATATTTCGATGTTTAGAATCCAAATAAAAATTACAAAAAATATTTTATACAACGTATTACAATATACAATTTATTGAAAGCAAAAATATATAGATAACGCCGAAACTATAAAATATTTAATGTAAAATATACTTACCCCTTGAAATTAGTAGTAAAACTAATAGCTATGATATGAATAAGCATTTCCCGTTTATTATTATATCAACGAGGGCCAGTCAACACAGCTACGAGTTTTCCCTCAATGACGATGCTTCTATGTAATTGAATTCAGTCATGTGAAAATGACACTAATAGATGTAATAAATTACTAAACATACTTTAATTAATTTCAATTCTTTATGTGATTTACAATTTTAATAATTACTTAAACCAACTGCCTTAACCATCCGTTATTTTAAATCCTAATATTTTTTATATATATATATATATATATATATATATATATATATATATATATATATATATATATATATATATATATATATATATATATATATATATATATATATATATATATATATATATATATATATATATATATATATATATATATATATATATATATATATATATATATATATATATATATATATATATATATATATATGTGTGTGTGCATATGTGAGTAGAGATCTTAAGTAAGTCCTAGATATTGTCACCCTACTTCCAAGTGATATGCTAGCATATCCGTCTCTATTGATCTATTATTAAATTATTTCTGGCACTATTATCTATTTACTATTATTTACCTGTAGTCCCTTCATATATATATATATATATATATATATATATATATATATATATATATATATATATATATATATATATATATATATATATATATATATATATATATATATATATATACTTCGCTTTCTACAAATTTAATAGGCACAAAAGTAGCGTTTGTGGGAATTAAGCAATAAAAGAAAATCAATGCAGTGAAAACCTATGAAGACCTATTATTGTCTTAAAGGAAAAATATGTGAAGACTACTTTACTTACGGATAGACGGATGCGACATTCTAAGACTTCCGCTATGCTTATATATTTCTCACAATTCTCTGATAACTACTGTGTTTTTGTTCGTTTTAGTTTATAAAGTTGAACAATTCAATAAATTTATTTTTGAAGTTTGTTAATTTTTTCCTTTAATTTTAAAATTAAATGCGCTAATATATATTGTTTTAGCTTCACGCTTTATCCCGCATATCGCAGGGTAGGCAAGGAACTGCAGGAACCATATGAATCTAGTGTTAATACAGTCCGCTAAAATGTATGAAAAATCATAAATAATAAATAAAAATTTTTAAAAGTTTCGATACAGAAACAACTAGAAATCTTATCTCAAATACAACTAGAAATCTTCGTCGCTACATATACTACAGAAAAGATATTCCAAATCTTAAATCTACTTGCAAAAGTATGCCAACAACTGAATGAGGAATGATAATATTATTTTATTGTCGACCGTATTACAGTACCTAAGGAAGCCTTAACGGTTATCTTTAATGTCCATCTTAATTGAAACCTTTATTATTGTAGCACCAATAGCGGCTTAAACCTTTTGAAATTATTTTAATTCTGTTTATTTTACATTCATTTCTAATTTACTCTTATATAAAATTAGTGATTTTGTCTTGCATACAAAAATTTTAGTATATATTTATTAAACACTGATTAAGCTTTACGTTGAATTTTAAACACTTTATGTTAACAACAGTCATTCTTTTTTAAATAAAGAAAATATTTCGAAAATTTGAATTTAAAGTGTATTCATACCTTAAAGGAGTAGTAGGTTGAACTCGCGCATCTTTGATATCAACCAAAATTAAATATAAATCCCAAGTGACAATCGGCATTTTTTATCTTCGTTGGCGTATTACCATTTCGTGACCTAGCACACAATGATTGTCTACAAAGTTGTTCAATACTTTTACTACGAAAGTCAATATGGTAAGCAAAACAGATTTCTCTCAGAAATGGGAATGAGTTCATGGACCCCTGCCATCCCCTACTGGCGTCTACTAGACTACAGAGTCGACGCGACATTGCGGCGCCACGCCGAACTTTATGTGGAACTAGCGAAATTGTGCTACAAATTGGCATATGGTTTTCGAACATATAACAAGGATTCATTATATGTTTAATATTAGTTTTCGTAGCTTTATTATTTATTCATTAGTATATATGAGACATCATAAGTCTTCTATATTTGTAAATATATATATAAACAAAACAATTAGTCTCAAACTGAAAATAAATTTAACTTTTTAAAAGTATACTTATACATTTCCACCTATATGTACATATGTATAATATGTGATAAAAGCATAAACATAAATAAGAAACAAGGTTATACAAATAATTTTGTTCTTATTTATTTATAATATCTACCTATATGTACTTTCTATCTACCTATATATAAAATCGTAACAAGAAATAGAACACATTTACAATATCAGTAAGAGGTTTCTATATGTTCTTAAAAAATTTCACTGTTGTCGGAGTTCCCCTGCCCTGGAACTCATATTATACATCTTTGTTTTATGCCTTTGTTATATACCTCGCTTGGCACCTACAAGCTGAAATAAATATCAAATATCCAAATATATAGTATATTGAACCTCAAAACCCATTTAAACTTCTATGTCAACGCAATCAAAACATACATAACATCAAATTTTATATATCTTACCTTCAGTGCACAAGTACTTGGCTGACAATTTTTTGTAAAGATTTCAATAATCTTTACATAATAATTTGACTTATCGTTTGTTTAAAATTGCCATAGCTCTATCCATTACTGAAACGAGTCTTGTGCGGACTAATTTTAAATTGTAAGCATCTTGAAAGACCTAAATTAACAAAACGAAGCCTCTTAGCATAAGCATCAGGCTTGAAGCACATTGGTTTAAACTATATATATATATATATATATATATATATATATATATAATTATATATATATATATATATATATATATATATATATATATATATATATATATATATATATATATATATATATATATATATATATATATATATATATATATATATATATATATATATATATATATTTAGCAGCAAATACAAAATTAAAAATAATATAGTATATTATAAATAACATTTACTAATAACACTATCAATGACTTTACATTTTGATATCAACTAAAAGCGTACAAATATTAATTTAAAATCAATCTTGTTAAGTGGTGGATTAATTAGAAGTATATAAATTGCCAATTTTTCCGCATGAAATTTATTTATCCACTTCCACCTATAAGCAAATTGGCCGTCCAATTTTAAAACTTAATAATCAATATATATTGAAAAAAAAAAATGCACTTTGATTTAAAAAAAATGCATTTGATTCATAAATATACTTCAAGACTTAGAATTAAAAACGTTTTTAATAGAGACAAATCATAAGAAAATAAAAATGGTTTGACATTTTTTGCTCACATCAGTGATTTTACTTATAATTTTTAACGTGTATTACATTATTATACGTGTATTACGTTAGTGCTTACTTACTATACAGATTAAAAAAGTAAAATTATTCATTAATATATAAAAAGTTATATTTCATAACATATATAAAACCCTTTTTAGAAAAGGCATGTTCCACATAAAATAGGGGAGGTTGGCACAGGAATGAGTCGTGAAGAATTATTAGAATCTAACATTAATATTAGGTTGAACGATTCGCACGTATTCCTGAATGGCTCATTGATATTTTAACGGGCTTCGTATTTATTGGGATATGATTTATATGCGCTTTTCAGTTAGGATATACTCACGTGGAATTTTTATGTCTCGTTATGTAAAAAAAGGCTCCTTTCAATTATATGTAAAAGTTGTTCGAAAAACTTCCAAACGATTTACGCCATCGAAATGTTTTATAAAAACGTGCTCGTTTTAACGCTGTTTCTAGAAGTTTATATGAATAGACTTTTTAAATAAAAATCGTTCTTTTGGTCTATGTATGAATATAAAAACTTAACTTGGCTAAATAAGTAAATAACTATTATTAATTACTACAATTTTTTTTTAATTAGAACAAGGCAATTAAATAAATTTTGAACAAGGCAATTAAAAAGTAAAGTTCGATCTACAACCATAATTAAAGTTTGAAATAACTTATATGATGTTAATGCCAGTGAATAAAAAGAGCTTATTTAACATTTAAAATAAAACTTATTAGTTCCAATTAAAAACATGTAATTACACTACCAGTCCCAGTCGCAGTTTAGTAAAGTATGTGTACTGACGAAGTATCCCGTATAGGCATAGATATTCGAGCATAGTAGATAGAGTGCCAAGACATTTCACTGTCCGCTTTTCTTCAAATCTTCGTCTAGACAGAATAAGATCATGTTAATAGTTGTATGACATGGCACATTTTATAATGGACTTCAACTTAACGTTTAACGTCACATAATATACCCTATAGTTTTTCTGGACTATTCTAAACAAAACTATAGTTTCAATTTAAATTAGTAGTTCCTGAGATTAACATGCCCAACTAAAAAGACTCTTCAGCTTTTCTAATATTATTATAAATCATAAATATCGTAAGTAGAAAATTTTGAGATAAAAATGTAATTTATTACCAGTGTGGTTCTTTTTAAATTCCTAAAAATATTTGTGCTAATTTAATTCAATATTCTTTGAATTTATGCTTGACAGATGTTTTACGCTGAGCGCTACTCAAAATATGTTATTACAGCATTATCCCAAAGAGGTAATATTTAAAATTTAAAGCGACATATTTTAAATTTTAAACGAGTGTTATGTTGTGTAAAATCAACAACGTCGTCGAGCTTATCTAGTAAAGGCAAAGTTCGTTCTGAAATATCTCAGTATATAGGAAATAAGAAAATGAAGCATGGCATGGCATGGCATGGCATGTCACTACGTTTACACTATATATGTATTGTACAAAGAATGTATTTACGTGTATAAAATATAAATATATTATTATATATTACTCTTTACTTTTACAGTTTTCGATATCGTTTTTAATAAAAAAAAATGATATATTTAGTTTAAATTAGGAATGATTTATACTATAAGAAAAAAAAACAACTTGAGTTTATTAATCCGATTGTCGAACGATGGTTGTAAAATAAAGTTAATCTTAATCTTTAATTGTTTAAGTTATTTTATGTCCCGAATCTTAAGCGAGCGAGTAAATGTACTTGCACTGCTCAAACAAAGTGCGGCGTTGGTTTCCTATTATTAGGTAATCCTATTATTCCTGCATAACTCGTGGAGTAAATTAATGCGTAAATAATTAATTTCTTAAGTAATTTTTAAATTTAATTAAAGCTCATAAAGCTTTAGCTAGGCTTATTTCGTAAAGTAACAATCCCTTAGATTAACATTTTCATACTAATTTACTGCGTTAGTTTATCGTTATGGAATTTTAAAAGCTTTTGATAAAGTAGAAGTTGAATGCTAAAACAGGAATAATTATCACAAAATATATACTATATTTATAATAATATTTAAAAAAATAATATGATATATAAGTTAGTATAAACATTTTCAAGCTTTCATTTTACATTTCACCAGAAGACCCGTATAGAACAAGTAATGTCTGTGTGGACAAAATAAATATTTACTCGAGATTTCTAGCTTTCGGTACTTAGGTGCCCTATCTCCACTACAGACTGTCGCATAAAATTTAAATTATATTTATTTACATTTTAAAAAGAGGACTAATGTTGATAACTTTCCTAATGTAAATAATAATTACGCTTTATGAATGTCTAAACAAATTTATACAATATAAAAAGAATTTCTACTCAGAATATTTATTAAAGGAATTGTAGTTTCTATAGTACATTTAATTAAAAAGTATACGACGACTGGTATGTGGTAATATTTCTAAATATAATTTAGTAAAATATTTTGTTTCTATTGTTTAGTATGTAATGCTTTGAATTCAAGCAAAAAGCGAAAATAGCGGAGAGTTTCAATCTGCCTCCTGCTATACTTGACAAAACGGGAAGTATTACATCTTTCGTTTTAAAATAGGAAAAAATAAAGAAGTAAAAGTTTTATTTTAAAAGAAAATACTGAAAATATAAATAGCTTAACGCTGTACCTCACATCTACATATCAGGGTAGGCGGAGAAAGTATAGGGTAAAGACACTGCGCTCCTCACTTTTACCTTCTTGCCAATATCTTTATGCTTGCTGAGTAGCAGAGCTAACCGCTACATTGCATTGCATTCTTACTTTAATGAAAAAAATAAATTATACTTTGTACTGGGAGGATATCGAACCCTTAATTGTTGGGTTTTCATTCAGATGGTATACCTTAGCCACGATGTTCTCTAAGAAATCATTCTAATACAACCATTATTGTAAAACATATTTAACATTATACGTTTGCAAATCTTTCAATATAAAATAGATCTTACAAAAATATTTTATACATAACTTCCAAAAAAGAAATAAAACTGAATTCATTACTTTTTAATTAAATGAGATTAACAATGTCGGGCAGGTAGCGGCGCCACAATTTATGCGCAAACAAATAATGACTTTAACAAACTGAAACATCTTTTTGACTTTGCCGTCCATTAATTTTGAGGTCATTAAGAATATTTAATAGCACTAATTGCTCAGAATTTCTAACGAATGATATTAATTTATGAATATTAAGTTATTTTAATCTTGAGTATTGTATTATAAATATATTTACATTATGTTAATGTATTTTAATTACATTTTAATTCGGTTTGATACTGATTTTAACAGAAAAATGTTTAAAACAAAAAAGAAAATTCGCCATTGTATGTTCTCCACTTAACGTTATATTGACTAAGTGAATTGTGCCCAGTTGGCACGCTCCAAATAAAGAGAAGAAGAAGAAGTAAAAAAAATTGAATATATAAATAAAGATACTAGATACTAGATACTTTGAAAACACGCAAAAATTATTATTTTGTTTCAAGTAGTAAATATAACATAACTTTATAGTTTACGCTTTGTTTTAACAAGTTGTTGAAAAGAAAATTGATTTCGTAGAGGCACAGCGTCTATCAGTTAATGCAATGGGCTCTTGGAGAGGATAGATTATTTAATTTTTAAAGCAGGGAACGGAGTGTTTTAACACTATTCTTATAATTTCTACGATTCTCCTTGTCTACTTTGAGTAGAAAAAAGCATGAACCTTAAAAAATAAAAAATAGAGTAAAAACTGTGCTATATTTATTTCATCAGTCCTAAAGATCTTACGATAGTAAAATCTAATAGATTTTAATCACAAAGCGCGATAAAAAATTCGATGCGATCTGTTAGCATGTATTCCATAAGACCCCCTATCATTCGAATTGTCACTAGAAATATCTCTCTATTCTATACACTGAATAGAGCGCATTGTAATCGTATTAACGGCTTTCAGACAAAAGCAGTGTTTACAAAATATCTTTTATGAAATTTTAGGTTTACCTTCGAGTTAATAAGGGGTGAATAAATAATGTACAACAGATGTTGGACGGTAGGAGATATTGTTTGACATAAATAAATAAATTGCATAGATTATTTTTTGATTTAATTAAGATAAATACGAAAATGTATTTTATTTGATCAAATAAATAATATTTTCAATATAGTGTTAAACAGATCAAATTTACATTTAGCCCTATCGCTTACTATGGTAATATAATAATTTATTTCATTAATATTTTAGTTTATTTGTTACTTAGGAGCTAATATGACTCACAACACTAATAGGTATATCCTGTACGATGATATCAAGACGAAATCTAAATTTAATAGGACTTAAATCGTCTGTTTGTACTATGTATGCCCTGTAAGCTTATTAAAGCGTTACATAATACATTAATATTCAGCCAAGTTTCTATCTTAGATATTAATGATACACTGGAATCTAAATAGTTTCTTGACATGCATAACTCAGACATGAAAATAGAAGAGAAATTGGTATGCCATGATGTCGGTTACAAAAGCCATTGCTTATGTTATAAATGTTCATTACTATTCCATTATAAGGGTATAATATGGTACATATATATATATATATATATATATATATATATATATATATATATATATATATATATATATATATATATATATATATATATATATATATATATATATATATATATATATATATATATATATATATATATATATATATATATATATATATATATATATATATATATATATATATACATGCCTGTACATTTCGTATATTAACAGTAATGAATACAACGCTTTACTTATCCAGACTCTTTTAATTTACCTTTTATATAATATTTCAGTTTCTCGACAACTTCTAAGCAACCGCCTGGCAAGTTATATTAAGAGCATGACAAGACGAATTCCAATAAAATTAATTCAGGTATAATATTTGAGGCTTTGAAAATTTGAGAGACGTTTCGTCAAAGCGTGCCAAACGTATTTGCTAAAGGAAATTGTGAATTTATTTCTTTGGTTAAGTATTCTTTTATTTGAAGCGGAAGTCTCTTATAAATTTTTCTTAATTCAATCAACGATTTTGTGGAGGATAACAGAAATATTTTTGTTGCTAATATTTTTGGATGTTGGTACTTGGATGTGAAATTCAGTAATAAAATATCATTTTATTTGGTTCAACTGTACCAAATTAAAAAATTATACGTAAAAAAGTCTTTTTCGAAGTGAATAATATAAGAAATATGATACATATGCATTTGCAGTATTTCAAGTTCTTTTAGATTTCAAAATTAAAAATGCTTACTTAGCAAGCAGAATTACCATAATCATTACATTAATAATGACTACAAATGAAACAAACCTGGGTCAAGCAATAGGGAAAATATATATAATATTCGATAAGGAAATTTATGATAATCCAAAATATTCATGAAAAATTCTCTAACAAAATAAAGTCTGTTAACAAAATAAAAATTCAAATAATTCAGATTTTCATAAGATAAACAAATTAATGTGTACATAATCTATATGGTTTTTATAATCACATGTAGTACAATAATACATGTACCTATGTATAATACATGTAATACTTGTAGTATAAGAAATTATTTTTTTTTCACTATACATATAAAGTTAATACAGTAAGCACTATTTTAGTAATTTTGAACAAAAATATACATAAATACTAATAAATCTAACTAAGTAAGCGTGGGTTCACAAAGCAGTAGGTTCCAAAGTGTAATAATAATCTATTTCGTATAATCGACTTATAATAGAATTACCCTTAAGACAACACTTCACCAGCTTCTCTCTATTAGATAAGCCGGTGGCGATAAGTAAACGGTAAATAAATATTTTAGACTGTAATAAATAAGTTTTGAGGACCATCGTGGCGCAGAGGCGTAGCGTCTGTCTTTAAAAGTGACGGTTTGTGGGTTCGATTTTCTTTTCTATTTCCATTTTCTTCGCTCTGAAAACTAGGCAAAACGTAGCGCTGAGTTCCGCCATTCAACAGGCAACGCCTCGAAAGAAAGTAGGGACTAAGCAACAAGTTTTACTATGAAATAGGCAAATAGATTCAAAACATTATTAATTCATGAGCTTAAATATCAGTAATCTAATAGAATAGAATAGAAAGAAGCAATTGAATAGATGGTAATTTTTTTATTATATTTTCTCTCGCCAAGTTTTCATAGAAATTTTTATATACTTTAATAAGCCTAGATCAACTACGAATTGACCTACCGCGTGGTGTGGTCTCGAGAGATAAGGACATATACGCGACAACTTTCATATAAGCTCGGCTTTAATAAAGTTACTGTATTATTTTATTTTAAATATACATTTTGTAAGATATTATTTTTTGTATTTTTGTGTTTTACCAAGTAAAATATATAATAAGAGGCCATTGTGACGCAGAGAAAGAGTGTTCAACGACGGTTTGACCCCACTCGAGAGAAAGAAGAAGATAAGCAAACGACAAATGTGTTAACACTAAGTTTCTTTTTTAATTAAAAAAACAACAGTTAAACATATGTTAAGGATATATATCTATTAAATTTATAATAATATATTATTTATAATTTCAGTTTGAATTAAATTTCATTTCATATTATGACTTATTCATTGCATGCAAAGAAAGTTAAATTAAATTTTTTATAAGTCTCCGATCCTTTTCACAGGTGCTTTTAAAGAAGCTTTAGTGAATTAATTAATATTAACTTTTGATTAAAAATGAATGTCGAAGGGATTTTTTTTAATATAGTAAAGTTACCTACAAAATTCTTTACCTATTTCCTACAAAAAAGTTTGTATATCTCAGATACTTGTATCACACACATTTGACCTTTTTATCGGAAACAAATAATATTGTAGTCTACCCGTAACTATTTATAGGTGGTGAGACTCGAATTTGCGCCCGTTGGACATCGTCCAAGCGCTTTAACCAATTTTATTAATCATAAGTTTATATCGAGCTAGGATAAAATTTTGATACACTTGTTATAACTTGATTTTGTTCATCAAATATTGTTACCTAACACGTTAGTATAAATACTAGAGTAAATGTCAAACTCCAATCGGACTATGATATAATATGTATATACTATGTATATATATACATAACATAGCGAATAATAGCCGTATATCTGTATATATATTTCAATTGAAAAACAGATTATAAGCTACTGTGCAAATATTTTCTAATTGATATTGGCAGTTAAAATGTAAAATATGAACCGTTGAATATTGTAAATTGCCAAAAAATATTAAGCTCCCATTTTTGAATTTTGACAAGAAATTGTAGTTTTATTAATGTTTATTATCATTTATTACATCTATAAATCGTTTTTGGTACTTGTATGTTTTTTTTTTCATTATTTCAAAATAGTTAGCTCTACAGGCACTTGGTCCGTACCCTTTTTTAACTTACACTATATGTTCTTATTACAAATATTGATTATATTAATACGTAGAATTAATATTTATCATAATGAACATCTATTATAATCTTTACTTTTTTTTTATATTTAATATTACTTAGAACTAAGGCTATGGCTGATAAGCGAATTACACAAGTTTATATGTTTTATCCTTGGTTAAATAAATTTAAATTTTATAATAAATTAAGGTCACTTGATAGTGTTACATAATAATGACAAAAAAATAAGCTTTGATGCGACTTATATCATAAATATTAGGGCATGTCCGCTATAATTGAAGTTGTGACCGCTGCGTTCCTGTCTTTCATGGCCATCAAATTGTACTCCACAATGCTTTTAGTTGTTGCACCCATCGCATTACGAATTAGTCTCGTGACTGCATCGTCTTTGCCCTCGCTATAGTAGGTGCAGCTGTTGGTGTGTCGCGATATTGCTACGACCGCATGCGAGACACTATCATGTAGCTGCAGCTTGGCCGATTTGCTGTTAATAACTACGACAGTCTCGCTGGTCAGGCCTTGAGCCTCATGTATCGTCAGGACCTTCGAACCTGTTTCTTCTCCCCATCCTTGGCTAATCAGAGATTCTTTTTCTTCTTGTGTGTAAGTTAGGTATAGGGTGTTTTTAAGATCCCCGGACATTGGCGTCAGCTTAATGTTTTTTGTAAAAAGGGAATGTATTGCCCTTTTTAAAGAGTATATGCCAGGATATACTTCTCGTAAAGCGTAGGCAACGTCCATGGGACTTCTATAAGTACACAACAGCTTCTCACTTATGCTGAGAATTCGTGACGGTCTTGGTACTTGTATGTTGGAACTCTGAAATATATTTAAAAAAACCACTTGTTTGGCAAATAAATAAATTATACTATTTACTGTGTTAATAATAAAAACACCTGTTCATACTTTGCCCTGTTAATCTGTTACAGTAATTATTCATAAGCGTCGGTGGTATCTGATTTCAGAACAAATAAGAGCAGAATAATATCAATTATATAGGCAGCCTTTCGTAAATATTTTAACTGGGACGGTACAAAGCTAATCCACGCTCATTTGGAAGGACGCTCATTTATATTTCGTATTTAGGCGTTATTTTGATTTTCTTGTTTATTGCTGCGGTCTTTACATATTTTATTGTACTGCTTTAAACATGACTTGCAAAGAAGTGATTTTTTTAACAATGAAATATATTTAAATTAGAATCCGCTATAGCACAATGGAACAATGTCTTAGGTACTGTAAATGCCGATTAAAACCGATGTTGCGCTCTGCCTTTCTTGTCTTAAATTTACGTGGAAAGCGAAGAACAAAGTGTCTTGATTCTTGATACCAGGGTCACCCCCTTGTCTATTAAATTCAACTCCCCTTTATGGGTTTCCGGAGCTCTCACTCACCAGACGAAACACAGCAGCCCTAACATGCTGCATGTTTCACGACGGTATTCTGTGAGAGCGTGGTGATTACCGGTTCGAGTCTGGCCCTTTTGAGCTACTGGTGTTGGTGTAGCTTGGCTCTACAGCTAAAAATATAATCTTATTTTCTTTCCAGTGGATCATAAAAATATATATGTTTGTGTTAAAAGAAATGTTATTTATAAATAATAAATTGTAACCAGACTTGAACACGTTTTATATTAGGGATATCTACAGACTGTATTTAGCAAGTTAGTAGGCATTGATTTTATATTTTAGCAACAACTGCTGTATATATGACATAGAGTTTTCATATCGATATCAAACAGTTTCCAATATCGATTCGGTATTCGAGAATTTAAACAACTATTTTCTACTTTTTAGCTTTGACGTCGTTCAAACGTTTTAGGCAATTTTTTTTATTAAAAAATGTATATGTACTTGTACATTACATTTTGTACGTTTGTTCTTTAATATTGAATTTGTAAAAGTATTTGATCAAGTTACGCAAAGGGCTAGTGTTGAGACACTCTTTTCTTCATTTTTATTTATATTTTATTATCTAATTTTCTCTGTGTTAAAAAACCATTGGCATAATATGAAATATAAAAAAAAATCACAAACAATGTAATTAAAATAGATTAGTGTGAAATATTAAACGATGTGTTTGATTTAAACATAAATAAACCAACCTTTTATAACGCTAAACGTCGCTTATCCCCGTTGATTTTTAACAATGTGTTAAATGAGATTAACACTTACTCTCTCGCATGGGTCGCTTTGTCACAGCAAAGCTATCGAGATTGGTAGTAACAATGTAATTTTAAATGTGTATTTCACAACAAAAAGAATCGGTACTACGAATTGAAAAAGTCGAGGGGCCGATTTTATCAGTCCTGTTGCGACCTAAGGGTTACAGTATGTTTTTGTTCGATAAGGTGTGTTTATTTCAAAGCATAAGCGCTTTCACACCATGTCGCCGTTATAATAATTATAGAGGATAAATAAAGCATTTGATGCAATCGCTTAGCGTTAGCTAAGTTAGGGTTTTTTATTTAAACTTTTGAACGTGTAATTTTAATTTTCTTTGTTTATTTTGTTAACTTTTTAAACATAATGTGACTTCATGTCCCTTTTGACGCCTTGAAAAACCCAACATAAATCTACTATTTTCGAATGAAATTAGGATCGTTCGAATTGAACAATTTTAAAATTTTATTGATATGCTTAAACTCATGTAATTCATAAATATTAAATTATTTTATATGACTGTGGCATATAAAATAATTTAATATTACCGTATTACGTACGCTTCGCCTATATAAATGTATTTTTTTATTACACCCGCATGTGCAATGGCTAAAAGTTGACATGTTAACTTATAATCTATAGTAAAAAATATTTTGTTAAATTATAAAAATATGTATTTAATATTTTTTATCACCTCCATGGTTTCCATAGTCAAAAGAAAATAATAAAAAATATTCTAAGTACGCAATGTAATTCCGACTAGAGCATACATTGTACAGTGAGCTTATCCAAATCATTGAAGTCATAAAGCCTTTAAACTATAGCCTTCCTCAGCATATAAAATATCTGTAATAAAAACAAAACAATTTTACAATATAGTATTTACTATATTGTATGTATTATAGTAATAATATTAAAGTATCTCTTTCTTTTAATCAGTGTTCCAAACTCACCCATTGTTATAACTAATTACTTGTTTTATTAAGAACAAACACATTTTCCTTCTGAGATAACACGTAAATCAACATACAAGTACGTGCTTTGTTTATGCTCACATCCATCTTACTCTCCTAATTCAGGCGATACGCTTCCTGCGTTGTTATTCAGCAAATTAATTTAAGACCCAGATTAATACAGTGGTCAATCAAAGCAAATTCTAAGACAATGGGGATAATTAATTTAGACTATATATATGAAAGGGAGACCAGGGTAATTCAAGACTATCAAGGATTAATATTTGTACTAAACATTGCTAATTATATTATATTCTTAAAAATTCTCCATTTATTGCCTTAGAATATATTACTCATACATTTAAAAAAACGCAAAAAGTTAACAATTTTGTTGTACATAACAATAATTTAAAGATATTGAGCATTTTTTTAAATTTCACTGTTATTTTACTACAAGCACCTATATTATTAACACCGCAACTAGTAAAAGAGTAGCTTTGACTGATATCAGAGAGCTTTGAGTGTTTAAATAAGAACACATATTAGGCATAGTGATGCCTGACTGTAAGCGTACAATCAAACGAATTCTATAACACTATTGAATTAATTATTAATAATATTAAATTGTACTTGGCAAGTATTTATTCGAAGGCTGGAACTCCGAGCTAAAAGGACTTAAATAAAGTTAGTTTATTGGTAATATAATCTTTCCTTTAACTGCTAATAACAACAAAAGTAATACGAAATAATATTGCAAAAGAAGTATTATCTGCACACAGATGTCTGAAATTGTTTACGTGTTGTGGAAATTCCTCTCGTGCAATGTTTCACCAATATCCAATTTATAAATTTTAGTATGAAAGTTAAATCAGTCTTAATAATTATAAAATAACCATTTGCTTTAAATGTTAATCTTAATTATTAAAATATACAATTAAATTATATAACAAGACTAGCTTTAATTGTGAACATATATGTAAATATTTAAGAGTTATAACTCGTGACATATTACAAGTGCTCAAAGTGAATTTGTCAATAACAAAAAGAATATTGGAGCAGAGTTTAGTCCCTAAGGTGAGCACATTGAGCCAAACATATTCTTTGGCTTTATAATAACAAATTCCTCGTGTACTGACTTTTTAAGTGAAGCGAAGTACGGTTTGGTAAGAAAGACTTAGCAATATTACTTTTAAATGTTTTAAGTGATAAAAGAATAGAGCATTCTGGTGATAATGTAATCAATTCACCGGTTTACTTATCTCAAAATTTCTCTATTTTGATGTCTATTTTTTAATAATTAGTGGCTGAAGTAAAGGAAAAAAATACTAGCAAGCGTTTCATAATAGTATCAAATAATGATTTGATTTCGTCAGATTTCCATTTCCACTTTCAGCCCAATTTTCGAGACATTACGTTGTAATTGAATGCCACGCTTTGTCTTTTTACTAGAACAACTAAATTAAACAATTCATTATCAAAATGGGAATCGAAATCATAAATTTTGTTTTTACGAGTGATGAAACAATTTACAAACACATTTAAAATCGTTATACAGTCGTAATAAAATTTGTTATTATAATATATATAAATGTAAGTATTCAAATCTAAATATTTATACCACTACTTGCTGAAGGCTAATTTTAGTTTATCAAATTTGGGGAAAATTTCATTTCATATAATTAGCACTAATAACACACTTCTAGCCGCGTCACACTGACAGATATCGCGAAAGCCAGAGCTTAGAAGCAATTACGACAAAATGGAACACTGCAAATACCAGATTATCTTAGGAATTCACGCTTTCTCTTAACGAGAAACTATAAACGCCACCTGTGAACGGTCCTAAGGATCAGAGATGAGTATATGTGACTTATACATATAAGTCACATATAATGATTTAATTACTTAGGAAATATAATTAATAAATTAAATTAGGGAATATATTATGTAATACTCTGAGTTGATATCCATTTTTTGTTATTACATATAAAGATTTCATACAAATATAACTAGAAGTCTATTTTCATTTAATAACTTTAGTCTGGTCTTCTTCAATTTTTATTAAATTTGATAAACTAAAATAAAATATATAATTTTGTCACTTTGTATCATACGTGTATATATAAAAGCTATTTATATGTAAATATAACGACCACGACATAGTGAAAGTACACAGTAGAAAATTAGACAACGTTTTTACGGAAGCTTATAAAGGAACAAGGCATAACAATGACTGTAGGTATGAGAGCAGTTGTTACCACAGTGCCTTATTAGACGTTGGCTATTGTTCACTTAGCGTTCCTACCTTTTGCGGTTTCTCTTTGCTGCGTTGTTTGCACCATACAATTAAAGGGCTTTCGCTATATACACCTTCGAGGTCAAATTTAATATGTAAGCTATAAATGTAATATAAATATTTTTTTATTTATTTATACAAATTTAAATAACAAATTTAACGTTTTGATGCCAATTTTCCAGACATTGTGTGTTGATTGGCGTAACTCAACGTCGTACGCTCTCTTGTTACTATATGGAGAAACCTCAACAAAACCTGAAAAGCATAGTATAGTGTAGTGTTGTGCCACTACGCTACGCTCAAAGAAGCTTGTGTAAAAACACTTTTATAGATTTCTTTTCGAGGCATTGTATGGTGGAACTCAACGCCGTTGCTTTGTTGCCAAAGCGAAATAAGTGAAAATATATCAATTCCAATTGTATGTTGGAGAGGAGAAGTATTTAATTTATACTCCTTTTACTAAAAACCCATGCTATACTAAAATTTTATTCTAAATCAACTCAGTATTGACAACATAATGGTCGTAAACATAAAGGTACTCTCATTCACTTTTATCATAGTATTTTCATCCAAACACAAGCTTTACTGTCAAAGCCGTTAAGACCCTAAAGTTACTTGCTTTAAATTACTGGAAGGACGCAAGAAGTCACGTAGCTTGTGTGAATAATTTGCGCCGCTTTATTATGAAAGACATGGACATATGTATGTACGTACAGATTTGCGGTTGCATTTCAAACAAAGGATAATTAGTTTGAAATGCGTAAGCCTATGTTATTTGAGTTTTGTTTTGTAGATATTAATAACTAATATATTCATTATGTGTACATATTTTTAATGTTAATGAAACACATATTTAAAAAATGCATATTTTTAGCTTCACGTGGTATTCCAGGGCTTGCGGGTTTTAACGCAGCGCTTTTTGTCTTGTTGTCAAAGAAATAAATGAAAATTAATAATTATTATTTCCTTTGTAATTTGTATGTCAAAGAAGATAAATATTTCATACTTATCATTATTGAACCTACAAAAAACATGTTGAGAGTCAGGCGCTATACCACTGCGAGATCGATTTAAGAAAACTTAATAGAATTCCTCTATAAATAATAAGTGTCAATAATAACTGTCAATAAAAAATGAACGACGACAACGAATGACGTGGCGCAGAGGCGTAAGCGTCTACCTGTAAACGCGACGGTCTGTGAGTTCGATTTCCACTCGGGAAGATGGATTTTTCTATTTTCCTTTTTTTTCGCTCTGGAAACTAGGCAAAGCGCGGCGTTGAGTTCCGCCACTCAACACGCATTGCCTCGAAAAAGGCGGAAAGTGGGGACGGAGAAAGCAAGAAGTAAGCAACGGAGTGTCTTAACACTAGGTTCCTATGGTTCCTGCAGTTCCCTCTGCCTACCCTGCAATATGTGAAATAGAGCATGAAGCTAAGAAAAACGTGAATTTAAATATCGTCAACAATGTTACCCCTAAGTACTTATTATAATATATTAATTATATAAGTACATATATAATAGGTATATTATATTCGTTGAGCCTATTTTTTTTTGGAAACTACTTATTAACTATAATGATAAACTGAAGTTTGTTTACATCTCTTCATTCTACATCAATATGCGCGACAAAAACGTACGTTAAAGTTTTCCCTAGCAATTTAATTTAATACCATTTTCTTTTCTCCTACTATTTTAGAAAAGCAAAATTGTGGGCCAAATGTTAAATTATTTTCACTAAACACTTTTCAAGGAACTAAGTCTTTAAAAAGCCCATTAGAGCTGAACGATATGCGAATATAGGTCGTTGGTTTCGCTGCCAAAATTCTGAGGGAGCAACGCCACGTCGGCGCCGCGACGCTGGAATTACACTATTTTAACCCCATTGTTTTATTTCTTCTGCCAAAGTAATTATCGTATATTTTGATCTATATATATTTGAATTGAATAAAACAATTTAATTAAATGATGCTAAATCGTAAAAAATATCGTGAGGACCGTCGTGGCGCAGAGCGTGTAGTATCTATCTGTAAACGCGAAGGTTTGTGGGTTCGAGACCTATTCGGAGAAGATTGATTTTTCTATTTTGATTTTCTTCACTCTGGAAACTAAGCAAAGCAGAGAATAGGCAACGGGTATCTTAAGACTAGGATCCTATGGTTCCTGCAGTTCCTTCTGCCTACCCTGCCATGTGCGCTATAAAGCATGAAGCTACAAAAAAAATAATAATAAAATATGATATCTGACTGTAATTGCGATTATTTTATAATTCTATCCCCGTTATGGGAAGTGTAACATTTTGGGAAGTGTAACGTTAAACTCCGCCGTTCTACGCTATGTTCTCTGTCTCTAATGCTATAAATAACGGAGTGTCTTCACACTAGATTCCTATGGTTCCTGCAATTCCCTTGCCTACCCTACCATGTGCAGGATAAAGCGTGAAGAAATAAAAAAAAAAAAACAAAAAAAATTATGCATTGTTTTAAATATTATTTTGAATATTATCAACGTTATGAAAATGAATTGGGCTTGTTTTATATTACATACGACTAATTCTTATTGTATTGGTCTATTATATAGTTTTTTAGCTTCACGCTTTATCCCGCACATGGCAAGGTAGGCAGAGGGAAATGCAGCGACCATGGGAACCTAATGTTAAGACACTCCGTTGTTTAGTCCCTGCTTTCTCCGTCCCCGTTTTCCGCTTTTTTCGAGGCATTGCGTGTTGAGTGGCGGAACTCAACGCCGCGCTTTGCCTAATTTACCAGATCGAAGCATATGGAATTAGAAAAATCCATCTTCCCCGACTGGGGATCGAGCCCAGAAACCGTCGCGTTACAGGCAGACGTTGCGCCTCTGCGCCACGACGGTCCTCGATTATATTATCTTCTTATTTTTACTTCAAAGATTGAAAAATTTATATGCAAAGCTTATAGAAAAGTAAAAGCACAGTATGAACAGATTCGCTTATATATTGTAACATCAATTTCAATTAAGTTGTTCTACACGTTATCCTACATTTGCAGTAATTATAGCATCTAGGTCATGACTATTCTAGGGGGGTGATTGCGTTTGCATATTTAAGCGGGACGTTGTGAACTCACTTTCGCTCAGCACAGGCCGATATTGTACAAGGTTGTTTTTATTATTTTATATTGCAGGTGACACAGCTGGTGGGAGTAATTTTATATATATTTTTTGTATTTATATGATGTTTATAACAATTTTATCGGGCTTAAAAAATTAGTTTGTTTAGCAAAATTTATAACAAAAAATAGTATTAAATCATTCACCTATCCCATACTTAATCTGACACAATTAATGTATCTGACTTAATATTACATTTCTTTATAGGTATATACATTTTTATACTATTTACCGTTTTCTAACGTCATAGATTGTTGGTGAAGAAGCGATGAATAAAAATTCAGTACTTTGTTTTTTAATACAAGGTAATAATCAATAAGGTTAATATTATTTATTATAATATACAATATTAACCTTACTTAGAAATTTATTTTATTATATAGTCGAAAAGAAAATAACAGTCAATCGTAGATTATTACTTATTAGATATAAATTACATATAGAAGAGAACTTTTTTCATTTAATAAATTGTCTTGGAAAGACATTCATTTAAAGAGTTTTTTGTGACGATTTCTAAAAACGAAGTTAATAGTTATAACTTCGTTTTTAAAAATTGTCATATGTTGTATATAATCGAATCGGTTCACTGCTTTTACTTTTTAGCTTTGCCTGTATTTTTTTTAAACTTTCAAGTAAAAATAAAAACATAATATAATACACTAATACAATAAACATTAGTATATTTAAATAATAATTAAACCGAATTTGTTTTCATAATGTGATAGAATGAAAAGTATAAATTTTTCCTTTCTTTATTAAAAATTTAAAATATTAATTCTCAAAACTTACAACGATTTGTGTTTATCAAGCAAGTTTTAAAAGAACTTTTTATCTATAAGAGCTAGACATGATAACGAGATGAGTTTTCAGAAGTTTTCTTGTAGACGCTTATTGAACCAACTGCAGTCAAGCTTACATTTTTAAGAAAACGTATAAAAAAATTAAAGGAAGAATCAGCAGAATTTCATCATGTGCCTGTAAACCGGCTTTCAGATTTTAGATTTTTTTTTTATTAATAAACTATAATTTTATTAACAAATTTATTAATAAAAAACAAAGAAAATCTTTTGTATGTTTACTATACTAGAAGTAAGTTCTGTTTCACACTGGTTATATAAATATATTATACTATATTATATTACAAAATATATTAAATAAAGAGTCGACTTAGTGTTATTCTAGCTTAATAATTGTTTTTCAAAATTGATACTATCAGACTGTCGATAAATTGAAACATCTCAACAACAATCACCAAAATTCTAATTATAGTTAATTATAGTTTTAAATATAGTAATGTTAATTATAGTTTCATTTACAATTAACCTCACGAAAGCTAATTGCCAATCAATATGATGCACTGGAATGTTGTGATATCTACTATCGTCATGAATATTGTGTAGTATCTATTTATACACACATAGATGTATATTACATATTATATCAGTATATCACTATTACACTTGATTATATGTCAATATTAATTTATTTTAGAATGCTACATGAAAGTATTCTCCATATAAAATAAAATAGAAGAGGGAGAATCGTTACACTGTCATAATCCCCATCAACGCTTTGAAATATAGATGATATATACATATACGCGAAAATACAAATAAAGGTGCTGAATTCACACAATGGTACCTGCGGTAGCACATTAAGCCGGTCCAATGCTTAATCTTTATCCAGCCGAATCCAGTTTTTGACTCATCCGAAAATATCGAAATGGACAGAAATGTTAGGAAAACCATAAAAACGTCCCTTTTTTACTAAATATATTTATGTTCATAACAATTTCCTTTTTTAGCTTCACGCTTTTATCCCGCACATGGCAGTTTAAGCAGAGGGAAGTGCTGGAACCATAAGAACCTAGTGTAAAGACATTCCGTTGCTTAGTCCTTGCTTTCTCCGTCCTCGCTTTCCGAAATTTTCGAGGCATTAAATTTACCCGGATACCGTCGTGTTACAGGCAGACGCCTCTGCGCCACGACGGTCCTCTTCATAACAAACGATGCTGAAATATGCGCAAATGATTTAACATTTAAAATATGACAATTTTCATAAACAATTATAAGCTTTTCTAAACAAATAAGATCTGTCTATTGAATTAAATAAATACATTTAACACTATATACCTTATGATTTTCTTAAGAATATTTTTTTTTCTTGAAATTTCAGGAATTCAGGTAAAAAATGAAGAACAGAGTTTAAATATAAACTAGTTTTAGCCAAATTTGTACTATTATACTAATTAAATTACCCTAAATACTATTCAAATAATTATGAATTTGGTATTTGTATTCATTTGTACGGTTTGGGGAAGACAAATAGTAGAGTTCGACTTAGTTAAAGTTAAATAAATGTCAAAAAGCACTTAAAAGTGTCTATATTGTATGTAGCTGAGTTACAGAATTTAAATAAAAAAATATTTATAAGGTTACTTTACTTTTGTAATTATTTTCCTGCATACTTTATATTTTTAAATATAATCTATTTCTCATAGTAAAAGTACTATTAAGACTAAATAATAAGTAGCACAGCATAACAAAAATACATAAAAATAAATGTTAAAATCTTTTCAAATAAGCCTTAAAAAGATACTTGTCACTTAATGTATTACACTTTACAGTGTTTCAATGGATGTTCAAAAGGACCCGTAACATATATAGGCGTTGCTACACTGCCTTGTATAAGATTTATGAAACGATATACAACCTTATTCTGTTCGATTTCTAAAGTTCTGTACTTACGTATGATCTTTTTTATACATATTGAAATGCAAAATTCGATCTCGCGCCTCTTGGATACCGTACAAGCGTTCTAGCCAATCAAGCCACATATTGTTCTCAAGCTATGTAGAAATTCGCATAGGCACTTTAAATAGTGTTAAATTGGTCTCTACTTAAACTCTTTTGAATGTCTTTTGAGTTTCTTAATACCTTTCAATCTTTAATTCGCTAATTTTTAAAAGATCGAAACTTTTAAGCTTGCCTATATTGTGACTGTAAACGAAAAAATAAAAAATTAATTTTTAAAAAATTAGATAAGTGTATTCACTTATCCTTATAGCTTAAAAAACAAAACCTGAAGTCAAAACTTACTCAAATTTAATTATTTAAACGTAAATTCCTTTTAACAAGGAAAAGACTTATCGAAAATTAATATTCAAACAAAAAAAAATATTTTTATCAGTACCAAAGCTAACATCCGGTATGGTGACGGCAGGTGTTCAAATCAAAATATTATGCTTGAATTGTTAGAATATGCCAACGGCTATGTTATTACGTAAACTGTTACGTGACTGTACGATTCTTTAAATAACTTAGATTTATAGGATTTTTAGCTTTACGTGATTCAGGATACTTGTAAGAAGCCTAGTATAAAGACACTATCTACTCAGTTTTAGAGTAGCAGTAGTTGGTAGAAACTTTAAGCTACCCGCCTACAGTACCCTTAAATAAATGATAGTAATGGATGATAATGGTGAGAAGCATGTAAATCAAATCTAGGATAAAACGAAATACAGTGAAAATGTTGCTATTTATTGTATATTTCTTGGTCTGACCAAATATCGTGGCTATTCGATCGATTCTACAATTACTATAAATAACGATGACTGCAATATTCCTATGATGTAATGTATAAAAGCTATGAACATATTAAGAAAATGTATTTTAAGTAACAAAAGTAACAAGCTTAATAACTAGGTCTTAGGTCTCTTTTGTAACCATGCTCTAATATAATACAGATTATAAAATTATTTCACATTACAGGGATGCTAGCACGTTACATAAATAAGCAGTAATCGAGCAGTTTTAGCTATGGGACATAGTGATTATATGCATATTTTATTTATGGATGAAGACAGTCTTATATAAGAAGAGAGTCAGGTGTAGATATATTTTATATATAATATTTTAAAATCGTTCTAAGGTACAATAGATGTTATTAGGTTATATAGTTATCCATGGATTTAATATATTCTGGATTTAATTAAATAGGTAACATTGTATAATTATTAGTTAATTATAAAACGTTAAACCATTAATTAAAATTTTAATTGAAAATATAACAAACATGTAATTAAGCTCAAAGCTCTGCAATAAGTAAGCAATAATTAACTACAATTCGATTAATTAGAAATAATTTCGATAAAGATATATTATTGTTAATTCATTTTAATACATTATTACTTTTAATTAAACTTTTTATGTATGTTTAGTTATTATTTAGAGGATTTGTTTGCAGTGAAATTATAGTAATCAAAGAGCAAGAATTTAAGAACATTTTTGACGTTAAATAATAAATATTAAAATTTCATACTTAGTTCATAGTTTCCAAAAAAATTGAAGCTATCGGATATCACGGTGCATTGAGACAGAGTCCAGCTGTAATCTTGATAGTCATAGGTTCGATCTATATCCACTAATATAACATATTTCCGTTTACCGCTCTGACAAGACGACACGCGGTGTTTAATTCTTCAACTGGCGAAATGTTTCAAATACTACAGAAAGCAGAGAATAGGCTAGTCCGTAAGTAATCCTACAATAATTAATTAATTAATTAAATTCACCTTTTCCTATATGAATACAATAACAACGTAAACACAAATCAATACAAAGCATATATATTTCGTATATTTCTCTACACAAACACCAACGTTATATCAATTGATTCGGATACAAGATAGAGCCAATTTACTTAGCGACGCTACACACGTAGCATTTAGTCACAGCTAATTTCTCTTTGATATGAATCTCACCGACTGTGTAGCACTTTAGGAGTGTTTTCCATTGATAGACCAATCATTATCTGATCACCCTACGGCCCTACGGCGCCGTGTTAAGGGATATTAGTATTCTAAAGGCACTTCGTATGGGAAACGGCATTGGCTTTGTAAGTGCAATGAACTTGGTTTCTACAACTATTCACGTATTGCTCGGGTTTCTTTATGCATTCTTTGGCTTGTTCCTCTTTTGCCTTGCTACATTTAGTGTGTTGAAAGAAATTTTTGATATTTTCTCTATAGAATTCTGCATGTACGCTACATTCTGTCGTTCTATAATAAAATAAAATATTATGCTTTATTGATTTTTTTTATTAAATTTTCTGTGTATAGAATACATTTGTATAGATAGATACATATCTATACATACGTATATTTTACACAGATTAAAACATATAGCGTGAGGAAAACAAAAATGAATTGCTAACGCAAAGCTAACAAAATTATTTTGAACGAACATAAAGTAAACAGATAAATAAAACACAAAACATTTAGATATTTATTAAAATAAAAAACATTACACAGGTTCATTAAATTAACTTAAGCTTATATAATTTTATACAAAGTTTTAATATAGATTAAATTATAATTTTTAGTATTCTTCTTAGGTTTTTGTTTTATTTTATAAACATTACAACACTATACTCAACGGTTACAAGCTCTTGACATCTTCAAATTATAATTCTGAGAAACTACTGTAAAATATTCCTGCAAAACATATATGGCATTCCACGCCAAGCGGACAGGTAAAAATGGTCATAGTCTCCGATTTTGTATTTTTTAATATGTTAGACTTATATAGGTTCTAAATACAATTGCGTATAAATTATTGTAATATATCGTTTAGTTTAGGAATAACACGCGTTCCAACTCGCGAAGGGCTGGCGGTCATATACTTGTTCAAGTCCTGTTATACGGATTCATAAGATATAAATATATAAAAGAGTTTATGGATATGTTACAAAAATTTTACAAGACCTCACTCTATATAATTACTTAGTTTTCATATAGAAAATGTATTTATACATAAACTAAATAGTCAAAGTAAGACTACAATAATAAGGCAGAATATCTTAAATCAATTCAAACAAATGCCAATGCATCTATAATAGTACAATAGATTGTTGTCATGCATTATAAAAAAAAGTAAAATTTAGTCATACATAAAAAGTTACAGTTAAATTTATTATTATATTTATTTTAATTTATTAGGTTTGTGGGTTCGATTTCCACTCGAATGGCAGCTAGGTAAGAGCGGCTTTCACTCAACACGCAATGCCTTGAAAAGAGGAAAGCGGAAAAATTTTCGCTGTTCCTGTGGCTCCAATTCCAGTGTGGTTGCAGTTTCAGTTTTAACTTAAATTTTAAATAGCTTTATTTTTGACTAACTTTGTTAAGTAATGCAACGCAACGCCACATGTTGTCTTGTTTCTACATGTTCATGAAAAGAAAATTAAAATAATTGATTTCACCTTACAATGATATGAAGTTTTTGACACTACAATTCTCTGTCAACCCTGATATGCGGGATAAAGCGTGAGCTTAAAAATGTTTTAATATATTTAAATTACGTACATCATGGCAGAGTCACGGCATCATAGTATGCTCGTGATGGTTTTGTGTTCGATTCCAACTCAAGGCAATTTATTTATATTTCTGCGCTGGTAAATCATAGCACTTGGCTTGAGCACTAGGTTTTCCTCCTTTGTCTACCCTTAGAAAGAAGAAAAAAAAATGAGAGAGAGCTTGAAACTATTTTATTTTTTATATATGTATAAAAATGATAAATAAATGTACATATGCCATTATACGGCTTATTCCAATAGCTGCATATTACACAGCTGTGCATCAATTTTTCCACTTAATTAAGAACGAGGCTTAACTTTGCGCATCAACGATGTGAAAATATCAAATATTATTTTATTATGCAATATAAAATTGTAGATTAAAAATTATGACATGATAGCGTTTGTTATTTTACTTAAATTTTTTAGAAAAATTAAAATGCTATGATCCAATTGAATTATATTTTGTTTCGGTGGCATAAAAAAGCCAGCAACTTTGTAGGCGTGAATTTTATGATTCTTAATATATGTCAAAATGGCAATGGAATATTTCCATTATGTTAAATTACTCTGGTTAGGATGCTATTTACTTACTTTAGCTGGTTCTTCATAATCTTCAATTTTAGTTTCAAAAAAAAATACTCATTATTCTATAAAAAACATAGATTTATATTTTGCTAGTTTTTTTGTCGATATGCATATTTTTTTCGTAAATATATTTGATATACTAACATAATTTTTATTCTGGTTTATTATAATATACAGGATAATAATTTAAAAGGACAATATAAAAACGAAATATAATATAGAAGATAAATAAGTTTCCTTTTATTATTTATTTCATTTTTATTTTCATAAATGTTTAATCTTAATATCGCAAAAACATTTCAGCAATTTCATTTTAATATTACTAACAAACTAAAATTAAACTTGTATATACCCAAATTGAAGCATATACTCCAATAACACACGCTTTATTAGATGTCTAACCTATACCTACATCATTAAAACTAAAAAGTTTTGAATTTTGGATAATAAGGTACCTACGTAACAATGTTGAGTGTTACATAACTTTAACAGGATGAGTTATAAAGTGAAAGTTATAATGAAGGCAACTGAAGTTTTACGCACAGCTGCGAACGATAGCTGCTTATGTGCCTAATATAAACATTCTAAGAAAGCCAACTTTTAAACATATGTAAAGGAGCATTTAATGATATATAAAATTGTTCAGAAATTTCGTTCAAAACGTTTTTCGCGGAATTCTGTCATCTGGCACAATGGGTCTGTAAACGTCATGATGGTCGGTTTGATGTCGTTTTTTGGAAAATCCGAAAAAAATATTTTTATAATATATACTTAATTATAAATCTGCCCATTTATGAAAAAAATAACCGAATATAAATTAACAAAACAAATATACGTTAGCTATAAATATAAATATTTTTAAAAATACATGTTGCGTTAAATTAAGCATTTCATATGTAATATATAAGCACAATTTTATTTTAGTTTAAAATTATTATAAATAAGAAACTTTATTGTGGAATAAATGTACTGTAAAAAATAATTTCTTTTTCTTGTTAACAGTTCTACTCGCTATTGAAGCGCAATGTCGTAGCAAATACAAGCCTGCAACATCGACAGATGACACTGTTCGCACCAACTAACCAAGCGTTCCAGAGATTTACTGGAGAAAAGGACGAGTCTCTAGTTCTCTTTCACATATGTAAGATATATATTTTTACTATAATACATAGAAATAACATTTTTAGGAAATATCACGCCATTTAAGCTTTAGTGTCTAACTGCTAATGGGTATCTAGTGTCAGTAGTCGATTCCTATTCGGGATGATTACTATTTAATTTCGTAATTAGTTCAAACTGCTATTTGAAACCTAAATATCTTTAATATTTGTAAGAAGATAAAAAAACGTTGTAAATTTTAACTATTCAACGCGGGGTCTTTCTGTCAGCCCGATAATATATGGGTAGTATGACAATTATCTAAATATTAATGTACATTAAAAAAACATATATAATTTGACAGAATATTGTGCATAGAAATTAGTGCATTCAATTCAAAAATTCAAAAATTCTCAAGATGCACGAATTTCTTTAAAATAAAAAAAAAACAAAACAATTTGTGATTATCACTTATATGTAAATATGCCTTAATAGAGTACTTTTATATATTTAAGAAAAATACCATTTATATTACTTTTATTTTAGAAATACTAGCTGAAAAGATTTCTTTTTGTATAACATGAAACAAGCAAGCCATTATCTTGATTACATTGACTAAATCGACTGCCTTATTAGTTTTGCAGTTAACAAACTTTGCAATAAAGTAATTGCGAAGGCCTCTTAGAAGAAAGTTCCGCGGTCAACGAAACTTTGACTCTTTATAACTATTTCACTTTGTAAAGGGGAAGGTATTTTGTTGTTAAAACCCGTGTACTGTCCTGTTACGAAGTAATAATAATTTCTTAAAGTTTAATTACTTAGAAATGTCGTGAAATCTCTATTTAAAGTAAAAAGTTGAATTTTAACATAATTTCAACTACTTTTAATCATTAATTTACACATTTTACATAAAGAAATGCTAAAAAAAATATTTATTCACAGCGAATTTAGCTACAACTCTTGCTAATATGGATTTCTCGATATCGTCGGAGCTCGACGGCAACCCGCCGCTGTGGATCACGCGGCGGCGTGACGCCATGCACGACGACATTTACGTGAATAACGCCAAAGTCGACATCTCGAGGTCATACCAGGCGTACAATGAAAATGGCAAGCTGCAGGTAACTTTTTATTGTCCTATAAATGATAAAGCTAAGCTAAGAATAGCTACTTATTATAAGGTAACACATTATGTATATGTTTAATAAGATTTAAATTCATTTAAGGTTTAATTTTAGATATATTATCGAACATTTCTTATTTATTTATTAATTCAATATAAAAAAATGTTAAAAAAATTAAAAAGTTTAAAACGAACCCAATTTGCACTTTACCTTTTAAGGGGAATGAATAAAATATTACTGTAAGTAATCACCAAAAATCCAACGTCCTGATGGTTGCTATCATTAATTCTGTATTTAAATGAAAATTCATATATGATACCATAATTTTACGGTACTTGCATATAAATCGTGTGTATAACATTTTTAAAAGTGTTTCACATTTAATTTCCTGTTTGAGAGTGAAGATGGGAACGTATATTGATATCGACCCAATCATTTGTTTGTATCAATTCAATCAAAGTAACGTGAAAGTTAAATAAAATTTTTGTATCAAAAAACTAAGTTTTCTTTTCCATTATACGCGTTCTAGATAAAGTTCGATGTATAAAACCTAGAATTATAACGAGTTCTTGTATACTATTATTATAGTTATTTGATATTTTCGCCTGATTTATCGTATATGACTGAATGCGTGATATACCATTCGGCCAAATTTTATTTAATTTATTTCGTATTGGTAAGATAAAGGAATAGAAATTATTGATTTATTTTGTAATAATTAATATTGCTAGTTCTATTAGAAACATAATTGTTAGTTATTGTTACTTAATCGTTTTCTGTATACTTTTACGTATATAGCAGTTGTATATCAATTACCTGATACAACTTTTGCCACCACATTTTGGTTTAATATTTTTAACTAATATTACTTATTATTTATTTTTAAAATATATTTTTGTTCTTTATAATTAATTTTTTTTCTTCTTTTTTTTTACTTCAGCTTCACGCTTTATCCCGCACATGGCAGGGTAGGCAGAGGGAACTGCAGCAACCATACGAACCTAGTGTTAAGACACTCCGTTGCTTAGTCTTTGCTTTTTTCCGTGCCCGTTTTCCACCTTTTTCGAGGCATTGCGTGTTGAATGGCTGAGTTCCGCCACTCAACAAGCAATGCCACGCAACGCCGCGCTTTGCCTAGTTGCTAGAGCGAAGAAAATGGAAATAGAAAATCTCTCTTCCTCGAATAGGAATCGAACCCAGAAACCGTCGCGTTTACAGACAGACGCTAGACGCCACAACGGTCCTCGTAATGCGTATAACGGTCCTTATAATTAATTTATTGTGTAAAACAAATCCATGTTAACTTTTCCTGTCACTCATTTTTATTTCCTTTTAAAACTTAGTAGACCTTATTATTTTATAATAGAAAAGTTAATATTTGTGTTTTTATATATATTTGAGTGTATTATTCTCTAAGAGTTCAGTCAATCTCAAAGTTTTCCTAACAGCAATAAATCAAACTGTTGACAAGGTAGTGTGTCTCCAGATTATATTATTCAGACAGAAACTGTAAGATCGGTTTCTACTTTATAAAAAGACCATAATAAAATAGTTTATTCTTAATAGTATAAACCTATAAGAATAACAACGTAAATAAATTTCTTGACGTTGTTGATAACGTATGGTTTAGTGGTGAACCACTTGGACAGTTCTGACGGCTCGGACGGACAAATCCCGATACGTTCCCGATACATATATGTATATACGTTTTGAATAGACACGATTTATATTCCCTCTAGATTAAAAAAATATAAATTTATATATATTGCGTCGTATATCTGTTGTGTGCCGTGTCTATATTTCATACTCTTTAAAAATACTAAAACTCGAATGAGGTTCACAGAGTGTTATTCAACACTACATTCTATTAAAAAAAATAATATACATATATAAAAATAAAAATAAAATATCACTTTTATTTTAATTTACTTGTTTGCCGGAACTCCACGTGCACCAGTAGTTCTGCTGCTATATTATACATACAGAGGACGTAAAATGCTGCAATGCTTTAAAGCAAAGATTAATAAAGTAGTTCTTGCCCTGAAGTTATTTACCCTGGAGCTTATTATGCATCTCAGTTGGTTGAAACTTGTTTTCAACAAGCATGAGGTTCTCGTATCTTGTATAATAATAATAAACTTACTAGATCTACGTTTACAATAATATACATATATTTCTATATTCTTTACGAAATTATAAATAAAGATGATTTGTATATTTTTTTATTATATATATTATAAAATAAAACTGCATGCTCTGTCGCTTTAGAAACATTTCGCTTTGTGGCATCACGAATTATGATTATCTAATTATGATAGGCTAGCTTTTTTCAGCTAAACAAAAAGTTATATTTTATTTTTGGAAAAAAAATAGCAAAAGTAAATTTTATAATAAATTCACTCATACCATAAATTAGTATTAGTAGTAGAGATATTTTGTTACATAAATTAGCAGTAATAGAAAAATTAGCCTGAAGATAACTCTACTATTTATTTCAGTCGTGTTAGCTTGTAAATAAACAGTATGTTTATGTACATATTAGAAATGCCTAAACATACGTATGCTGCAATATACATAATTAAGAAAAATTTTATCGAAAAAGTAATTTCAAAGACAATTAATTTTCTCTGGCAAATAAGTTACTTTACTTATACTTAAACATTTGTATCTTCCTATCCAAGGTTCTCCACGTGATTGATCAAGTGCTGCAGCCACTCCTGCCCTTAGGTCAGAGCTCGGTCGGGTCGCCTGTGTACAATCCAAATGCATACCAGTTTCTAGAACACTCAGACCTGTTCAATATCGGACAACATCGCCTCAGGTAATACACGTTTCACGTTTTAATAGAACAACTGTTCATAATTTAATGGAATACATTAAAACTCTTAATTGCATCCGTTATTCAGTTTCAGTTTCAGTTTCAGTTTCGGATTCGTTTATTTGGGAAATGGTTTGGTTGTTTCGTGTTTAATTTGCATTGTTTGTATATACGTATGTATGTTATACAATATAATAATTTATGATTAACAAAATTTGTATAATTAACTCTCAAATTCACATTTGCAATTTTTATATTTGATTTAGATTTACTGTGTAGTAAAACGTGGTATTAATTTACTATTTTTGTTGTAAGTTATTGTTAGGATATTTTGTAGTAATGTAAATTTTTGAAATGCAACGTTTTTTTTTTAACATTATATAAAATTTATTAATATTATTTTGTTATAATATACAGATTAATTAAAAAATAAGTTATATTCATGCATATTAGAAGGGGATTACTCTGATATATTGTAGTAAATTTACGTCATTTAATACAATTACGCAAAAATTCTGCCTGTATGTTACGTTACCTTACCTTACGGGCGTACGTGAGTATACGTACGTACTACGTATGTTAAGTGTAAAGTAGAAGCAGCAAATAAAATTATTTAAAAAAATCAGAATAGAACTATCTCATGACTATGATACACGTATATATGATAATATTTCACGCATTTTGTGGCTTGGCTCAAAATGTATTATGCAACAATCGCTATCAACATTTGTGAGTACGGAGATTTATCGACGAGACACACGGTATGCCGTAGAGCTGAAACGTTTTTGCGAATTGAGCTTCTATTAAATTGACAAGCGGTTTCGCATTTTGGCAACATGTCGCGTTTGAAAACGAATTAGGTTATCTTCCATATTCTCGTGTTTCTCGTCTTTTTTGTATTTTCATTTTATCGATGATACTTTTTGTTTAATATACAAAAAGTGAAGTGTATATGTTTCAGTATTTTTATTTCTTAAATAATCATTTTGAACAAAAAATATATTATATTGATATACCTATACATATGTTTTTTTTTAGCTTCACGCTTTATCCCGCACATGGCAGGGTAGGCAAAGGGAACTGCAGGAACCATACGAACCTAGTGTTCCGTTGCTTTAGTCCCTGCTTTCTCCGTCCCCGCTTTCTGCCGTTTTTTGACGCATTGCGTGCTGAGTGGCGGAACTCAACGCCGCACTTTGCCTAGTTTCCAGAGCGAAGAAAATGGAAATAGAAAAATCCATTTTCCCCGAGTGGCAATCGAACCCACAAACCGTCGCGATTACAGGAAGACGCTACACCTCTGTGCCATTACGGTCCTTATATGTTATGTGCGATGTTTTTTATCTAAGAAAAAACCAAACAGCTAATATAGTTAAAAATATAAAGACCTAAAGGTCCTAATATCTCTTTTAAAATATAAATTTCATTCCATTGTGTCTGTAAAATTCATCGCGCATAAATAATATAAAAACTGAAGTTAGAAGCACCAAATAACAATTTAATTTCTAGTTGGTTTATTTTTCAAAAGCATATTAGTGGAGCCGCGAACGAGTTGATTTTTATTATTTAGTTATTCCAGACCACTAACTTTCGTCTGATACGAATTTTTATGATTATGATTTTTCCACTTTTGCGCTACGCTACGGTGAGATTTTATTTGAATTTTGAACGATTTCTACGAAAGCTATTGGATTTATTTGGTTTCTTTTTATTTATTTATCTTACTGCATTTTTCAGTTTGATAAACATGGAAATTCAAAAGATTTTTATGTTATGACTTTAAGTTGCACTTAGCGTTATCGCGTGACTTTTGACTAACTTATTATCTATATATTACATTCCTAGATTAGAATTCAATATTAAGCCTTTTTCATTTAGCACTTCGATTATTTTTTTAGCTCCACGTTTTATCCTGCACGGCAAGGCAGGCAGAGCGAACCGCAGGAACCTTATTACTTCGAATATCGTGTATGTCGTGGCGTAACTGTGTTTTATATTATAGGCAAAGCGAGAAAAGAAAATAATGTGTATGAAAACATCCACTGTATCACGACAGTCTTAAATTAATTGTATATACTCAAGAGTCTTCTTACATTCAAAGTAAAATGAATGTTTCGTAACAATTAAGTAATTTTCAAATGAAACATTTGCAACATAATATTTAGTGTTACATTATAATTGGCTTGATTTAACTGTATTAGTGAGGTATCTTTATTTCCATATTAGCAAATAACTACTTGTGTTTTGTAATCTGTATTAAGGGAAGCCAAGATTAATCGTGATCCAATTTATACCGCACTTAAAAAGGTCAAATAACATAAGAAAGCCTATACTAAATTTTCACTTAAATAGAATATATAGTTTTATCCTAAAAGCAATTCATAAGGAATTAATAATGACAAATATATATATATAAAAATAAAATAAAAAAATACCTGCTATTATTTAATAACTACTAATAGATTATATGAAATATTATTTTTTTACTAACACACACTATTTTACATCTGATGTTATTGAATCTACGTCATCCATCATCCGTCATCCGTTACACGCGAGCTGCCATCAATGATTCGCCAACAATCATCAGTGATTGACACGCTGGAACAATTATTAAAGAACTGAACTAAATCAGATTGGTCGGCGTAGATAGCTGAACTATGATTGTGACACAAACCAACTCTTTTAGTTACAGCATATAATATATAAAAGAAAGAACATATATTTTTAGCCATATTCCTTTAATATATGTTATTGCTAATTTTATTATTACATATATAAAAAAATAAGCAATTATGTAACCCAAGACCCATTTGTTGAACGATCTGTGTTTTTCTGCTAGTGGTCACTCTGATCATTTCGATTCTTCAGTGATGAGCCAAACTAATCCCTCTTCGCTCGTTAGCACTGATTACACTAGGTCAAAAGCAATATAAACCCATCCGAAAGAAAAAATCCAAATAATTACCACATAAATTAATAAATTATGGGCTCGTATATTATCTAACTCTATAATTTGGTTATATAATGAAAAGATTATACTATTATTAAAACATCGGCCCAAGTTGTAACTAAGAACTTTTATACTACGTTGCTTGTTGCTACGAAACCTTCATGGGCGGCATACTGGCGTTTGCTTTAAAGTCCATATCATTAACCGTCGACTCACGTTACGACACGTAATACTAAAAAAGTGCACATTGAAATTATGAAAATGAATGACAATAGTTGTTCCAGCAACTGTAAATCGTTATATATACGTCATTACCTAGCGTAAAACCAGTATAAATTAAATGCAATATTCATTTTGTAAAAACCTTATTCGACGCCATTTGGCATAGCTTATCCGTTTCATTATTTGAATTCACCAATCAGATTTCTGATTACAGTTGATATTTTTGTCACGCCTTTAGTTTGTATAAGATCAGGTTGAATCGATTGACGTAAGCGTCATTAAATTCAAATTATATATTTCCATATTATTTCCTTTTATATATTTCCTTATAATAAAACATGACAAATGTTAACGTCAAAAACTTCGCAACAGGATCTAAGGAGACTTCTCTCTCTTTAGGTCACCATAATCAAATTTACTGTCAATCATATAATTTTAAATAACTTTGAAATAGAGTGGTCCAAGTATTTTACTCCTAAGACATGTTATTACTTATGATGTGATATGGAACATAATAGGAACTTATTTTAAAAATTATTATCCTACTTATTACAACGCCATACCAACAAATATACACAAACACATATTAATATTGATAAACACATGATCCTCTATTTGCATTGTGCAATCGAGTAAAAAGGTACATTTTAATAAAAAAAATCAACATATTTGACAATTCGACATTTTATTTACGGGCTTACCTCTTAAAATATTATTTTTATTTGATTTAAAGATTATTAATAAGGAATTACATAACATATATATTACATTAAGTCATGAAACATTTACATTAGCAAAATCAAATAAATCATAGATTTATGTTAAGCCAAACAAGTAACAGTATTTACTGCGTGCGTCATTATGAGCTTAATATCATGTAGAGCTCTTTTAAGGTTTCCCTAACGTACTTACGATATAAAAGTTAGTTTCAGTCGTAATTTTCTTACGCAAGTCTTGCTCTATTATTAGCATTATATATATATATATATATATATATATATATATATATATATATATATATATATATATATATATATATATATATATATATATATATATATATATATATATATATATATATATATATATATATATATATATATATATATATATATATATATATATATATATATATATATATATATATATATATATATATATATATATATATATATATATATATATATATATATATATATATATATATATATATATATATATATATATATATATATATATATATATATATATATATATATATATATATATATATATATATATATATATATATTAGCTTGATATAATGTGACTTTAAGCACAATTTTCGTGAAATGCATCCTTAATTAGAGAAATAATTGACAAAATTTTCCTGTGCTTCATAAAGATAGGCAATTTTAATTCATATAGAGCATTTACTAATTAATCATATGACGATTTTATTTTTCACAATAATATAATATTATATATTTTTCATATTTACAGTAATATTTTAAAAAAATATTATTAAAATAGCCTTGAAATATTTTTGGAGATATTAAATGCAGTATCACAACGATTTTTAAATACGTACAAATAACGATGACAACTATGGTACATACTTACTTACATACATACATACATACATAGCTTCACGCTCTATCCCTAGGGGGGTAGTCAGACAGAACGGAGCGCCAAACGCTGCGGTCTGTCTGTCTGCATACCTCTTTCGCCTCGTACACTGTCATTAAGGTTAATACATGCTCTCCGGGGAGTCCTCATGCTTTTTACGTGACCTTCCTCGAGTATTTTCGATTCTGTGTTTTCAAAAGTCAACCGAGGTCTCCTCTTACCTCTCTAACCACTCACTTTTATTTTACATTACTATGGTAATATTTATAAAATAAAATTTTTGAAAAATACCTTTTCTCAAAAGTTTGCCATATACCGTACAGACTGTGGAAGCTAGCACTGTAAATACACTTAGATGTTAAAACATAAAATAAAAAAATAGTTAGTTAAATACATAGGTTTAATCAAAATAAACATATATTAATATTCATATAAAATAATGAAGAATAAACATATAAAATAATGAAATCGACTTTCATTATTTTACTAATTTTAATATACGTAAGAGTATACTATTACATCGATATATATTAAATTTGATTCATATCCCACTATACGAGTAAGCAACTTTTTTAAGAATTCGAAGAACGGTAAGTCCTATCACTACTTTCCCTACTATCTGGGTGAAAAAATTAGTGAAAAATCTCTATTACGTATTAAAAATTATACAAATTACAGTCACTTTTCTCCTCTGCGGACGAACAAAAGCCCCAAACTTTACAAAACCCAGAAAAGCAAAATACCAAAAAATTATAAGTTAAAAAACTATTGCTGTTTTACTTTTATTATCACTTAATATATTAAAATATGTTATTGTAATATTTAAATAAACAGTTTCCTTTGTAACTATAGAAAATCAGAACAATGTTGAACTTACAGCTTAAACTTTGCTAACCATACAATTTAGAGGCTTCTAAGTTATTACCGTGCTTTAGCCACTTTTAACTTTTCCCTGTGAAAGCTAGCAACTTGGCTACTTCAAAAATTTATCACAATATAAGTAAATAAAATATAATGACGTGTAACATAATTTTACATAATATAAATATAATTTGATAAATAATATAATAATTTCCTTCATAGAACGTATCAATACATTGACATTTATCTACACTAGATTTAATCCGACAATTCCTATTAGAGCGAGTGCTCTCTGATTTAATCCCGACGCAAACATTTGTAATAAGGTTGTCGTGCCGTTTGACTGACTGATCGTAAACACTGTGGGTTCTTGACTTGGAGGAATGAATTAATTTAATTTTATATATGTCACTCAACACTCAACATAATACATATTATGGATTAAGGATTATGGTCCCTACATTCCCTCTATCTGCCTTGCTGGGCGAAAAAGAAACATAAACACAGGAACATTATATATATATATATATATATATATATATATATATATATATATATATATATATATATATATATATATATATATATATATATATATATATATATATATATATATATATATATATATATATATATATATATATATATATATATATATATATATATATATATATATATATATATATATATATATATATATATATATATATATATATGTATATATATATATATATATATATATATTTTTTTTTTTTTTTTTAGCTTCACGCTTTATCCCGCATATGGCAGGGTAGGCAGAGGGAACTGCAGGAACCATATGAACCTAGTGTTAAGACACTCCGTTACTTAGTCCCTGCTTACTCCGTCCCCACTTTCCGCCGTTTTCGAGGCATTGCGTGTTGAGTGGCGGAACTCAACGCCGCGCTTTGCCTTAGTTGCCAGTGCGAAGATCGAACCCAGAAACCGTCGCGTTAGCCGCGTTACAGGCAGACGTTGTGCCTCTGCGCCACGAAGATATATATATATATATATATATATAATATATATATATATAGTATATATATATATATATATATATATATATATATATATATATATATATATATATATATATATATATATATATATATATATATATATATATATATATATATATATATATATATATATATATATATATATATATATATATATATATATATTATATATATATATATATATATATATATATATATATATATATATATATATATATATATATATATATATATATATATATATATATATATATATATATATATATCTATATATATATATATATATATATATATATATATATATATATATATATATATATATATATATATATCAGATTAGAGGCACATAATATTTTTTTTATTTATTAAACAAGCAACGTGCTTTCTACTTAAGTCGATATATGTATACATCAATAAGTAGTAGTGTAAATGTAAGTTGTTAGTATAAAAAATCCTTTAATAAAATTTAAGCACTATTGCACACTAATGAAAATACTAATACGACTAATCTAATGAACTATTTTTTTGTTTGGATTCAGATAATTTTGCGTTGGTATTGTTCTAGAAAAACAGAGTGTTTCGACACTAGACTGTGCCTGCCCACAATGCTGCAAAAAACCGAATGAATCTAAAAAGAACCTAATTGTTTGTTTTTTTTTTTAATTTATTGGCCAATACATAAGAAATACATTTTACTTTGAAAATTTAAGTACCACGAAAACCTCGAGGGTTTATCTGGGTACAGAGAATCATTTAGTTAATTCAGACTGTTTTTCTAAAAAATATTTTTTAAAACGTGATTTGATTTTCGTGGTGCTTTTATACCATTCTTGTAGTTCTTTGGGCAGTTCGTTTACATATTCAGGTATTAAATAGTCATCAGTTCTCTTTTCATACTTATTATTAGTTTTTGGTAAGTGGTATTTATGGTTTGAATCAAGTTGACGTAAGCCTATAGGTCTAAATTTTTCATTTAGCAAGGTTGTATTATTAATCTGGGTTAGAATAGAAAATTTAACTTTGTCATATATATTCATAACATTACAATGCCGAAAGAGCTGATTATAGTTGTTCTTATTATTATTAAGTATTATCTATATAACAATTGAATATACAAACAACAATTGTCAGAAACTTCCCAGCTACTTCACGATAGTACATTGACATTTTACACTTAAATTCTAACAACAATGCTTTATTCCAGATCGTTTCGGCAAAAAGTAAACCAATTGCAGAAGAAAGAAGTTTTCAACGCGGACGGGCGACACACGTTCTTCATCCCCGTCGACGAGGGTTTTAAGGTAACTAAACTTCTAGGCAATAAAACTAGCTACGGAAGTTTAAAGTTTAAGCATTTCTCTTGGCAACTATTACTTCTGTAAATGCTTGCTTTCGAGTTGTGTTCGTGTAAACAAGGGCATTGACCGCTCAAAGGTGCTTGTTGACAAATTTCTTATCTTTTTTATATTGTTGTTAAATTACTTTGCAATTACGAATTTTCTCGAATATAATTCAGCTACAAAAATGCTTAAAGAAAATATATAAAAATTTTGATGCAGCGGAATATTTCAAAGATTTCAGTGAAAAGATCTCGTTATTACATTTATTATAATAAATAGCTGTCAGAATACAAACAATTTATATATAAAATAAATATATATTATTGGCTTATATCAAATAAACAAGGCACTGATGCCACTCAGTCTTACTAAAAAGCTTTGACAGCTTAAAGCTTTCAACCTATAATTTGATTCCTGTACTAAGTGAAAATTTAAATTTATGATCGATACTTATAAAGTGCCAACTTCAAGCTCGTACAAAATAGTTCATTATTACTTATTTCAATATATGCGTACAATATTAATAATAATTATTTTATTATTATAATAACCGTTGTGGTGCAGAGGCGTAGCATCTGCCGGTAAACGCGACGCTTTGTAGGTTCGATTTCTACTCGGTGAAGACCGAAGATGTGTTTTCTCATTGCCGTTGTTTTCGCTCTAGCAACTAGGCAAAGCGTGATGTTGAGTTCCGCCACACAACACGCAATGCCTTGAAAAAAAGGCGGAAAGCGGGGAACGGAGTGTCTTAACACTAGGTTTTTACGTTTCCTGCGGTTCCCTCTGCCTACCCTGCTACGTGTACTTTTACACGTAGCAGGGTAGGCAGGGATAAAGCGTGAAGATATAATAATATTGTATAATAATATTTGAAATTAAGTTTTTAAAATAATATCTAGATTGTACGTAAAATATTATTGAGATAAGTTTATGTATTTCTTTTTTATTCTTTTTCATACTAATGTTAGTAATTTCACAGCCAACAACTCGCTCGGATTTGATCGACGCTAAAGTTGTGGACGGACATGTGATCCCGCATCACGTTTTGTTCACGCAAGCTACTCCAGACACCAAACAGTTCAACAGTATGGCTTTTAGTGATAACGTGAAAGTTATCATCTCCTTTACTACCACTGATAGCGGGAAAGAAGAAATTAGTAAGTAGAAAAATACAATTACAGTTAGTATTCGTTTATATATATAGATATATATATATATATATATATATATATATATATATATATATATATATATATATATATATATATATATATATATATATATATATATATATATATATATATATATATATATATATATATATATATATATATATATATATATATATATATATATATATATATATATATATATATATATATATATATATATATATATATATATATATATATATATATATATATATATATATATATATATATATATATATATATATATATATATATATATATGTATATATATATATATATATATATATATATATATATATATATATATATATATACACTCCGTTGCTTAGTCCCTGCTTTCTCCGTCCCCGCTTTCCGCCGTTTTTGAGGCATTGCGTGTTGAGTGGCGGAACTCAACGCCGCGCTTTGCCTAGTTTACCAGAGCGAAGAAAATGGAAATAGAAAAATCCATCTTCCCATCGAACCCAGAAACCGTCGCGTTACAGGCAGACGTTACGCCTCTGCGCCACGACGGTCCTCAATATATATATATATATATATATATATATATATATATATATATATATATATATATATATATATATATATATATATATATATATATATATATATATATATATATATATATATATATATATATATATATATATATATATATATATATATATATATATATATATATATATATATATATATAATATATATATATATTGTCTATAGTTTGGTAAACAACAAAGAATGTAAATTACAATATCTTCCAATTTACACATTCCTTTGTAAACGAAAACTTCAATAACATTGACTTAATAATTGATTATATGTTTGCGTTACGCTTATTGAAATTGTTAACGTAGTCGATAACAGGCCTATTCAAACAACAATTTGGAATTTGTGTACCTTATAAATTTATTTTTACAGGAATAAATAAATTATACTTACTTTTTTCCAGTTTTTATACTATATTAATATATTCATCGTATTGTTAATGCTATAAAATTGTTAAAAATTGTTTCTGTCACGGCGTTTCTATAACAGAAACTTAGTGAATACGATATTAGAATTCAATTACAATTGACGAAAGTAACAGTTATAATTTTAAGTTACCATTTTGAACTTAACTAAAATATTTCCACTCCATTCGACACTCCATTGCTGCTTTCTCCGTCCTCACTGTCCGCATTTTTCGAGACATTGCGTGTAGAGTGGCGGAACTCAACGCCGCGCTTTGCTTAGTTACCAGAGCGAAGAAAATGGAAACACTAAAATCCATCTTCCCCGAGTAGGTATGGAACCTACAAACCGTCGTGTTGTCTCTACGCCACGACTGTCCTCATGGTTAAAACCACATTAAATAGTTATATATTTTAAAGTTAAAAAAGATATCAATTAATGCAGCCATTTTAGGTACCTTATAGTACTGTGATATTATATAGTGAAATAATTTTAGTCATCTTTAAGTTAATTTACATTTTTGTTCATCGTATGTATCCAGTAAATTAATTTTGCAACAGCAAAATATTGTGTTACCAAACAACTTACATAACCTACATAAAGAATATATACATTACATACATATTATTTCCTATCAGCTTACGTAAAATCCAACACGGTGTCCGGAGACGCCAAACATGCCCGCGGAGTAGTGCTTGCTGACATCGTTAGAGCGAATATACCAGTTAAGAACGGCGTCGTACATCTCATACAAAGACCATTGATGGTCGTAGACACGACTGTCGTGGATTTTCTTAAGGTGAGCTAAATTTTTTATTCAGATTTTGCAAAAAAAAACATGTCCTTTTAATTAAACTTGATTTATTTTAAAGTCAGGTAGGTCTAGTTGTACACTGGCACTGTATTATTCACTCTCACATGTTGAATAGAATGAGTATGACAGTCCCTGAAAAGAAACATAAAAGGAACTGCCTGTTTGTATAAAAACATAGAGTACTAATGCGTATTAAATTAACACATATGTACATGTATATTTTCTCTTAGATTGTGTATAATATGTAAATATGTACTCAACGCACATTATATACATAGCATATATACATTAATTATTTTGAAAAAGTTTTATTGTTTTATTAATTTTTAGGCTGACAGTATTATTTTATTAAGATTTTGAAACATCTAATTAATTTTTGCCCAATTTTCTCGGAAAGCAGATGAGAAAGGTAACATCACGTACATTATATTTACTATACATTATTTCTGTGAGTGTCCCTTCCTATGGTTATTATAGAATACTTAATTGAAGCACGAAGAAGTTATTTAATGTTTGCATTTGAATTTTATTACTGATCAATTGTTCCTTAAATCGGACAGTTTTGCGGTTGAAACCATTTCCACATTCATTTTTTAAACATTCTGTTCAAAGAAATTAAAGCCTGCTTTTAGAAAGGTAATATGCACGATTATATAGACGAAGTAAGTATTCAAAGCTTAGTGTAATTGAAATCATACAGTTTAATCGCGTCATACAAAAATTAATTGCCCATGATTTTTTTATAAAAATTGTTTTATATATTATAAATATTTCATTGTTATGTATAACATTATATTATTATTATTATTTTAATTACAATGTATGGACATTTGCATGTCGACATTATATTTTAGTGTGAAATGTTACTTAACCTTTTTATTTAATTTTTCTTTTCAATCAATATATTTGCAGTTTTAAATTGGAATTTTGTTACCAGTAGTTTTAGTTTTCAACATGATTTCAGATTATTATCTGAAAAATATAATATTTATGAATGTTATAACTATTTACACAATATTTATGTATAAGAGATATATTTAATTATTTTATGTTTGTGCCTCCTTGTCATGGATCCTGCATGAAATATTGCAACTCTAGGGAATCGTAAGTATTTCTTGCATGCTAATAAGATGCTAAATGAATATTACATTAAACATATTTTGTATATTATGTCTAAAAAATATTTTAACACTTTAAATATACTTATAATAATACTTCTTTTATCAAAACAAATCTTCTCATATCAAAATAAAACTACCTATATTAAAAATGTCTATATGTCAAGACTTTTGTTGCAAAAATGAAATTCCTGTTACTTAAAAAATCGATATACATTAAAAGCAGTGCCTTACCTTAGTATTCCTTCATTCAGGAAAACTGCTAGTCATTGGCAGATACTAAAAGCTCCAAATGCACACAGGCTCTAAGAAAAGCTAGCTATTCATCTTAAGACAATACGTTCTCCGCGCTTTGTCTCTTGACCTTGCAAGGGTTCACTTTAGGAATGCATATCTTCATTAATGTTAATTATTCATTTAACAATTTGTAAAATTAAATTCTTTATAGAGGCGTACTGGTTCTGAACACAAGGTAATTTGTATTTATCATAGTAAATAATTACTACATAAAAATTTATATCAGTTTTAAACAGATGATTTTATATACTAATTAATTAAACTAATTCATGCGCTGCAGATAAAATCATGTCTTTCCTGACTTTCTTAAGGTATATTTGAGATACTTCTTAAAATGACTCAAGAATGTATAAGGAAATGATTTTATTTGTAAATTCTAGTCTATTATACGATATTTCTTATTTTTTTTATATTCTGTATTGCACACAAAAAATATAAACATAATATATATTTTTATAACAAATATATACTTGTATTATTAATAAGAATATTTTGGTGACCCTTATCAAAACATGTCTAATACACATTGAATGCTTAAAATGTTACATACAGATGCTTATAACAAACAAAATTAAATAATAAATTTATGTATGTAATATACTAATTTTCCTATAATTTATTTCTTTAGGAAAAAGAAGATGGGCCGTTGTGTAAGTTCTACGAGGTTATAATGGACTTGGGTGAGCATAACCAGTTCCTCAACGAGCTGACCGTGGCCAAAGATATAACACTCTTTGCTCCATCAAATGAAGCGTGGAAAGAGCATAGTGTTCAGAACATTTTAAGGTACAAACATGTTCATATTTTGGCATAAAATTAAGCTAAGAACTTCATCAAACAAAATATATAAAAAGTATAGGGCAAAATAAAGCAGCACTGCATCCTACTATTAGCGCAATGAATGCGGTTTCAATTTCCATTCGGGGTAAATAAACAATTTTCACTATCTTCCTTTTGGTAAAAAGACATAGTACATCATTGAACCCAATATTTTTCGTAAGTTGGAAAACGAGGGAAATAAATGTGACACACATTAAACTAACTCTAAAATGAGATTTGAACATATATGTCCTATTAAGCTATACTCGGTCGTTCAAGATATAAATAACTAACAATTAAAATAATTTTACAGGAACCATCAAAAGCTTAAAGAGATACTTAATTTGCATTTGGTACGGGAGAGATTACCTTTAGAAGCGATTATGCATAATAACATGAATCAGGTCAGCAGAAATTTTAAACTTTGTTATTATTTTTGACTTTTTTTTTTATCGCAATTTGTATAAATGTTTTCTTAATTATAAGAATTATTACAAGCGAAATTTACATTATAGATATTTTATTTTTGTCATTATATAAAAATATCACATATAAATAAATATTCACAAAAATACACAAGTTATGTAAAATATAAATCAATACTATAAAATTACAATAACCTTACTTTATTATAATTTTGGCAATAAATTCTCTATATATGTACCTAAATGTTAACGCATCGGATTGATAATACTGTGACCAATAAGAATATTAAATATTTAATAAAAATTATTGTTTTGCTGCAACACGGAACAGCTTCCTGGCGCAGTACGTTATCTTACCCAAAATCTGTTGTTGAGACAACATTGTGTAATCCATACCCAAACGTATTCATTAATATATCATGATGCCCATTTCATTAAAGCATGCTAATCTCCTCTCCTCAAAATTATTCATCATCCTTTATTATACGCGTAATATTCGAAACACTGCATGTCTAACATTAAACGATATGACTATAAAAGTTCATTCAATCCTAGTAAAGCTCGAAATAGTTTTCCTGGCATGGCATTTCTATGTGAAATATACTGCCTAAATGAAAGCTCGTATGTGCTTTTTGTATTAGCCTTCTGGCAAGCACGTTCCTGCTAACAAATGTATATGTCAACACTAATAAATGGTATTCTAAAAGTTTTTGTTTTTTATAGATTTATCAAGCACCAACTGCGTTGCCGAGAAAATATTTATACTTCAACGTAATAACGCATGGCAACAACTTAACTTTGACGGTGGAAGGCGGTGGAGTTAATGCATCGGTAACGCAGACCAATATTGCAGCGACAAACGGCTTCGTACACATAATTGATAGAGTACTTGGCGTCCCATACACTACCGTATTCGAGAAAATGAAGACTGATCCAATGCTTAAGTAAGTATGACATTGGTATTTCGTTATGAAAAATATACAACCACTTATAAATATAATAACTCTGTACTTAATATATTTGTCGTAATAAAAATTATATACAATTTTACACTAACAAAAACATGCATGTATACATGTATATGTATATATACATTTAAATAAATTATATATTACATAATCTTTTGTATATATTCCAAAAACTTGACTTCATTATTAGAAGTAACATCAATAAGTAAACTTTTGTCAAATAAACAGAAATTATAATATCAGTGTTATATTCAAACTATTATTCGCTCGTTCTATTCATACATTAGAATAACAACCAATTGTGATTTCATTCCAAATTTCCATATGACATCTACCTAATTTTATTTATGGTATAGCTTTCAATTTTGGTAAATGACAAATACTCGTCTACTACCCGAGTGACATTATGCACGTTTAATTACGCTTGGCACTAATTCCATCATACAAAATGCGTTCGCACGAAACGTGACAATGTTTGAAAGACAAATAATTAATGTACCTAATTGTCTGATATAACATATAATACGTACTTAATTTTGCAAACGAATGCGATATTATAATTTTTTAACTTAAAGTTATAGTTTTATTAAATAAAGTCAAAAATCTTAATACAAATATATGTTATTTCATTAATCTACAACTTTAAATCACTGGCAACACATTCTTTGTTGTGAAATTTACCTCTATTAAGATTAAACTTTATGAATAATATTTAATCTATTGAATAAAATTATTTCTTAAGTTAAGTAAGTTTCTAAATATACAATATAAAAATTAAAATAATACAAATTTATATTATTTTTATACAAATACACTTAAAATATAAAATAAAACACTAATTCTAGAAAATGTACATACTAAATTCAAATTAAATTGCAGCATCACATACAATCTCGGCAAACGACAGATGTTCAACCATCAACTAAGCGACATGGAACACCGCTATACGTACTTCGTACCACGCGACCACGCCTGGCATAAATTCCAATTAAAACATCCTTCTGCCTACAATGCCTTATTTAAAGAGGATTTCGGTTATTACGTGAGTATGCATTCACAATATCGCGTGCGATCGCCTATGGATACTCAATTAAAGGCGGCCATTATTCGAATTTACATATATGTGGAATAATCTACTTGTTCTTAATGCTTCATGTAATAGTACTTTAAATGATCGTAATCATTGTAAAGATTACCATTTCTTTAGTTATGAGACATTGTTTTATAATTTAATCTTAATATTATAGATTTACAGCAGTTGATCGGTAATTTTTGATAGTAACTGATTAGGTATCGAAGGTTATTTATTTTATACTACTAATTTCTTAAATTTAATTTCTACTATAGTACAATAAATAAGGTGTAATAATAACAATCATATAAGATTAGATACATATACATGCAATCTAAATTTTTCATTATTTTTTTTCTTTGGTTGACATTATAATTTAAAAAAATACTGTATAAACCATTCTTAAAATTAGAAAGGTTTATTTTAGGAATTTTATCATGACATTATAAACAGCTATATTTATTTTATAATTATTATCTTTCCAAACATCTATATCTACCTATGAGTAATGTCATTTTTAATAATATTTATATTTCAGACCAAGCAAATCTTAGAGAGACACATAATTCGTGCCGCCCGCTCGTACACCGTATCCGATCTCAAGCTGTTGGCAAACGAAACGCATCCCTTCGTCCTGCCCACTTCTCGTGACCCACTCAGATTACGCGTCAAGGAATCCGACAAAAGTGAGTTTATATTTACCTTTTCTTTAGCTTTTTAAAATACTTTTGTTTAGCTTTAAATTTTTATACACTTATATGTATATATTTAAATTATATTTAAATCCTACAAATGTTTTTAAATGTTTTAAATTTTAGTAAGCATTTAAAATCTTGGAAATAAGTAATTACTATTTTTACTGATACTGTCTAGAAACATTGTTGCAAAATATTTATTTTTTCATAGTAACCATTTTTTTTTTCTTTTAAAACAGATTACTACGTAGAATGGAACGGACGTTGGATTCACGTATTCAGACCCGACGTGGAATGTACCAACGGAATCATTCACGTTATTGACGAGCCTTTTGTACTGGAGAGTGATATAAGAGCCACTGGCAGCGCCGCTACGACATGTTTTTATACTATCACTTTAATCTTCTCTTTCCTCTTTGCTAGGATTTTAGAAAATTAAACCAAACTTTCCGAATTTTTTAGGTTAAACCTTATACAAAATTCAAAAACAGAATGTTCCAGTTGATAGATGACATTTTGTCTGATTGATCGGTGTGTTTACTTAGTTTAATGAAAAAAATAATTAAATTCATCTGTGTACCATCGAATTTATATTGACATCGGCGTTAATATCAATAAGAGATGTTTTGTCCACTACGAAAATATCTAACCATAGTATTACTGTTCTATAGATATAATGTTTGAAATGTAAGGTGTTTAGATAGTTACCAATTTATATAAATGAATGCTAAATTTTAAACATCCTGTTGTATACAGACAGGCTATGTTAGGACTTCTCTGGGCTTTGAAATTTAATTGTGTGAATATTTTGTTCTCAAATAACACACTGCCATTGAGGATTGGTAATTTAAAATAAAAAAATCTTATAATTAATATTGTTATTATTTAGTTTATCTCAATTAATTTAGTTTTACTACTAAAATTATATATAACACATCTATTGTAAAGTTTACAGTGATTTGTAAAAGTTGAAGAAGTAATTAAAGATTTCTTCATCTAGTCAATTAAATTTTGACATTGTTATTTATTAAAGAATATAATCAAGAAGCCTTTAGTAACGCTACAATTGAGTTATTACATTAGCAAATCTTTAAAAAAACTATCTAGTTAAACTATACCACTGATTGCAAATATACAATTTTAAAATCTCATGAGAAAAAAAGAAGGTGATTTGAAAATTTACTATCGATTTTGTGACAATCGACAAGAATTCGCACGGAGCTCGGTCATTTTTCTTTACGAATAAGAAAGCTTCGATCTAAGTTCTATAGTGAAAAATTGTCAAAAATAGCGAATTTATTAAAAAAGTTTACGTAAAGTGTGAAATTTTCAATTTTTTTCATTGAATGTTAAGATATATATATAACATAATATGCTTATTAAAACTATAAATTCATATTTCAAAGAAAATATTGATATATTTATTAAATAAAACGTCCAAAACGAGTTATTCACGTATATATATCTACTGTTCTTGTACATCCTTCTCATTTGAATATATATATAAAAATTATATAAATGTATAAATATATTTAGTTACTTTTTAAATTAAGTAGTGCCTTTTGGTAAAAGTATTTTCAAAAATTTATTATATCTATATATAATATAATTTTACATTCCAATTTATTTACTACAAAAAATTATAAAATGAATGATCTACGAAAGTTACACTTACGAAAGTCTACGAAATTACAAATCGGTTTCAATGTCTTTTAAAAAAATTTCATATTTTTAAATTAGATGATATGTAGCATTGGGAGTTTAAATTTTAATTTTGACGTTAAGGCAGTATTGTGTAAGAAATTAAGATTTAATTTTTATTTGTATATAGAGATGGGAGTGCTTATAATATGGTGCATTTACGAGGATCGTTAAGACTTTTACATACAGCACCGTTTACTTCTTGTTTAATTAAAAACGACGATCTTTTTATAATAAAACTATTAGGTACTTTCGAAGCATTTGGAACTTAGACAACTGGTATATAATAAAACGTTTTATACGTGAAATCAAATAATATATTTCGTTTCACGTATAAACATATAAGTGTTAAAACCGTGCCGTATGTAATATGTCTACTTTTGCAGTTCATGTAAATAATTTCTATAAGTTATTATAAGTTTATTGTAAAATTATTTGATTGGGATCCCCAGAAGCGACTGAAATATACCATATCTCAATACTTAAAGGTATTCATCATCAGTATTAAAAATCGAAATGCTGTCTTCAGATATAAATATCATGTAGAAACGAAGCTTTTACGACTACATACTACTTTTATATGGTTAGAAATATAACTTTTACCAGTACGACTGATTTTATGAAACATTTTACACTTTATAATGAGACAGCATTTCCTTTTACTATTCAGTCGATAATTCGCAAGTAATTGTAAATTTGTTTATTTTAATTTTAAACTTGTAGTGTAATTAAACATAAAAATATCAATAAAAACCTCGTAAACCAAAGCTTATCCACGTATTATTCATAAATATAAGAAAGTAAATTCAGCGTAGTAACTAATATATTCAGCTACATACATAATAGTTCTATTGACATTACTAAAATATCTTAATAACTAGATTTACGCGGGTCGATGTGACCCAAGACAATATGAGTTTCGACCAAATATAGAACTAATATTTGGTTAAAAGCATTGGAGTTCGATAAAATTATTGATGTTATCTTGAATGTATTAACTACGATTAACAATGTATGTAAGTGTTTTCTGAATAAAGACTTGAAGTAAAATGTTTTGTTTCTTACATTGTAATATGATATACCATACCTTATACCCATACTAACCCGTTAATTTAATCCCGCGGGAAGTTACACAACCTTATATTATCCTATTTCTTAAATATATTCGATATTTATTTATATTTTAAAGGGAAACAGAAAAAGTTAGTGTGTTTTATTCAATTCTATACTTTTATAGTCTCGTAAGGACAAAGTTTTTTGGAGTAAATAATTATTTATTTAGACTTTTTTTTAATTTCACGCTTTATCCCGCACTCATGATAGGCAGAGGGAACCATACGAGCCTAGTGTTATGACACTCCGTTGCTTTAGTCCCTGCTTTTTCCATCCCCGCTTTCCGCCGTTTTTCGAGGCATTGCGTGTTGAGTGGTGGAATTCAACGCCGCACCTTGCCTACTTTCCAGAGCGAAGAAAATGGAAAATGAAACGAACCTACAAACCGTCGCGTTTATAGGCAGACGCTACGCCTCTGCGCCACGACGGTCCTCATTATTTAGATTAAAATATGGAAAAGTGATATTTAAAATCATAACCGATCAGCAAATATCCTATATAAATATCCTATTGCATACCTTCCTGAATTTACATAAATAATTAATTTTCATTAATTTTAAGACGCTTCACTAAAAATATATCTAATATTTAAATTCTTTTTCAAATACATTGTTTCGAAGGGAAAAGAGAGAGAAGACATTATTGTTACCCAGTTTTACTAAAAAAATTCTTCTGAGATGCATACTTCGAAAATCTTTAAGAATTATTAGCATTATTTTGTTTTATATAAAAACATATTTAAAGAATATATTCCTGTGCTTGAATATATGCATTCAAAAGGTAATGTTAATAAAAACAAAGTTCTATATAAGTAATTCAAAGTGTTTCATTTAGTTATAGCATCTAATGAGAGGCAAAGATAATATAGCTGCATAAATAAACAAATTTTTCTCGAATTTATATATCAATTATTTGATATAAAAAAAAATAAAAATAGTTTAACTTATTGACTACAAAATCGAGACGGACAGAAACCAGTTATTCATAAGTTGGGCAATTTAGTTTTATTCTAAATCTTAATTCCTGTATACAAGCCCGTTCGTGCTAAGTTCAGCGAGTTGATAAAAATGAATGTAACAGAAATGCATAAAATGAAAATCAATTTTAGTGAAAATATTATTTTGATAATATGGAATTGCAGGTAGCACTTGGACGGTGAAACGATTTCGCTGTACTATAATACCGTTATGTGCACTTGGTTTTTAATACAAAAATAATTTTACTTAAAGTAACAATATATTTTAACACTAGCATTGAAATAAAAATATCATTTTTTGTTTTTCATAAAACTATTTCATAAAACATTTAGGACCGTCGTGGCGGAAAGCATAAGTTCTGCCTGTAAACGCGACGGTTTGAGGTTTTGATTCCCACTCGGGGAAGATGGATTTTTTTATTTCTAAATTTAATATTAATACATATTAATCAAATACAAACTCTGACGAGATACACTTTTATGTTGTTTTCAAATATTCTCTGTGTCTATCTAATTTGACAAAGGAACAAATAAAGCAACTATTTTACAAAATAGTTGAAATATTTACATTTCATATATATTAATCATTAAGAAATAAAATAGCAAATGTCGATATAAAAAAATTACTCAGCATGAATATCATATTAAGAAGAGTTTGCTTTTCGTTACGTAAATAGCAATCTCATAGTAAATGCAATGCTACTGCATTTACCATTCATGATCTTATTTTTCTATCGTACAAAGTCAAACCACCTAAAGCAAAATCAAGAATCAGACAGAATGCTGAAAGTATAGACTAGAATATGGTATATACAGAAAATACAATAGATAACCAGATATCTGTATTCAATTCGCTTGTTAAGCAACTATTTGATACTCACGCTCCTATCGTACCTGTATGAAATAAAACATCTACCAGCTCCGTGGCTTACAAATGATGTTAAAAAGTTACAAAATCTCAATATAAAAATAACGTTTGTGATACAAACCGATTAAAATACATTAGAGCACAGAATCAATATAACATGGTGTGTGGATAAACAACGACGCCATATCCATAAGTTAGTTATAGAAGAAGACAACATAGAATCTGGAAATTTCTTAAATCTCTTGGCGTTGGGAAGGCAAAACAGTACACCAGTCCTTGTAATATAGATTTAAATAAACTTAATAGTCATTTCCCCCTTCTGTTACAATTGATGTACATACAAAGCAAAGATCTCTTAATCTAATTCATGCCTTACCCACTCCTAAAAATCATACTTTTAATTTCTCTCAATTTCCTGAAAGTGATGTTAAAGAGAATATATTGGCGATTTCTTCAGATGCCGTTGGCTAAGACTGTATTAGTCGTAAGATGATCATGCCAATCCTTGATATTATGATTTCTATTTTAACGTCAATACTAAACTTTTCCATAGACAGTGATAACTTTCCATCATCCTGGAAAGAGGCACAAATAATACTACTGCCTAAAAACCGCCATCCTTCGACAATGTCTGATTACCGACCTATTTCCATTTTACCGTTCCTTTCTAAAGTCCTCGAACGCCTCATTAATCTGGTCACTTCGCAAATATCTAACATATAATAACCTTTTTAATCCTTTACAATCTGGTTTTAGGCCTTGTCATTGTACGACTACTGCATTTGTAAATATATCAGATGATATTTGCCTGGAAATGGAAAATCATCAAGTTACTGTGTTGATTTTAATTTATTTTAGTGATGCTTTTAATTCCACAGATTTTGATATTTTACTTGCTATTATGCATTCTCTTAACATATCTCCTAAAGTAATTGATCGCAAATCGCAAGCAACGTATCCGTTCAGGATTCGTATTCTGAATGGTGCCCGGTACTTGCTGGTGTTCCACAGAGTGGTGTGTTGTCTCCTCTTTTATTTTCTCTCTTTATTAATTTTTTCTGTCAAAATATCTCTTCTCCCTATCGCCTTTAATCATTCAGCCTTCTTTATAGTGATGTAACGAATGTCAATTTTTTAACATTCGCGAATGCGAATGCGAATATGTCCTATCGACATTCGCGAATGCGAATGCGAATACTCAGTAATTCTTTTAACTTTGACACTAATTATTAAAGATAGCACTTGTAGTGTCCGTTGCGTCGTTACTTATTATTCTTTATAGTTAGAAAAAATTGTTATATTTTTAGTTTACTAGTTGTTGCCCGTGGCTCCTCTCGCGGTTTTTAAATGTATTACGCACATTATATTTTTAGTGGTATGCCCGAGTTAAAGTATCTTAGTAATTCGTAACATTTACCTACACAGTCTTGATAATGTTAGATATAAAATGTAATATTGTGGTTTGATTTAAACCAACGTTACTCATTTTAATTATTATGTAAATGGAATTATTATGACCTAATTATATTATAGTATTTTTAAACCTGAAATAAATAATTTTATATTGTTTTTTTAAGTAGGTATATTATATTGTGAAATATTAATAAAATGTATTTCATAACAGTCACAAAACAAAGGGCAGAAAAGCTTAGTGTTCACGTAAACAACTTTAATTTTACCGCTTTCATTTAATTTTTTAACATTGAAAATTATGTAACAACTGATAAAATTTTTTTAGAAGAGAGAGAATTTGTTTTTGTTTGTTTATAGTGTAATAAAGAAATTGTTTCATGAGATATAATGAAGACAGATAATGTGATTATGAGGTTAAGTATCTTTATTGTACAAAAAATAGTGTTTTTTTTAATAATAAACACAAAAAGTAAACTAATTTTTACTTTAATATTCGCAAAACATTCACTAAAATTTTTGCGAATGCGAATGTGAATGAGAATATTCGCGAATGTGAATGCAAATATTCGTTATATCACTAGTTCTTTATGTACGTTGATCTTATTTTTTAAACCAAAGTATCACTTTTACAGAATCGTATTTGTGAAAATGACAAAAAGTAAAAAATACATTTATATGCCTTTAAACAAAAGCTTAAGAGCCAATATTTTCAAATTATATTTCAGTACAGCACTCTAGTTTTAAATAATAATTTTCCTAATCTATGTACAAAGACTGAAGTTGCACTGTACTGCTAGACGACGATCGGAAATGGAAGATGTGCTGCAACCACAGCCTCATCCGATTAGGAAATGCTAGTAATCTGATTTAATAAACTAAGAATATTTGTTACTTTATGTCTATATCTTTACTCCTATAGACCTTCCTTTTAACATAAATATATTTATGTACCTGATAATAATATTTAGCTTTATTCTGTAAAATTATTAAGAAAAAAGTAATAGAACCAACATATAGTAATTCAATATGCTATCACTTATTTATCTAAAAATAAGTACATACATCAAATTAATATATTTTTCTTATAAATTTTTTGTTTTTAAATGCATAAAAAATAAATCTAAATAACTAAATAGGACATATACCAGTGTTTTGATTTTAGGCACATATTCTGTGGCTTTTCACGCTAAAGTGGTCAGTCTCTCGCAGACTGAAAGCTCGTTATCACTGCTTGTGTTTATTCAAAGTTGTGTGCTGGAGCTTATCGTATTGTTGCCATGAGCAAGGATATGAAGATAATTTTCTGTTTGCATTTGAAAAGTTCATAATTGTATGTATTCTTATGAACTTTACCTTTACCTAAAAAAATAAAGTTTTATACAGTATTATTAAAACGCTAAATAATATAATAATATATATTTAAAAATAAAAAAAAAAACAATAAGATACATATAATAAATAAACAAGAATAATTTATATATAAGAATGGTTAAAAAAAAATATAATAAATAAATAATTTTATTATATGAGAAACAATGTCTTATTTATGAACGTCGAATAACTCGTCAATTTATCTTTTCGGTAACCTAATAAGTTAACCGGTTGAATTGCTCTAGAGAATAAATCATATTATCGTTACCTTCGAATAAAGTTGGAATAGATAACTTCTTATATATGACAACAGAAATGACTTAAAATAAGACTAACAAACAATTTAAGTCAACCAATCTTATTACAGTACACGTCACTGTTTTAAAAACTTTTTTAAGTATATAAAAGTTAAAAATACTAAACACTGCATATAAAACTTACTTACACTTAATTATCGCCATTAATGTGTAGATATCTTTTATGTTACCCCTTACAATTTACATGTTCTACGAATATATTTAAATTGTAAAAAGATCTTGGTAGAAGGCGGTAAAAAATAGTTCAACTTGTTAAACTGTTATATATAGAATCACCAAGTACCATTTGTTATTTCATACAAAAATGTAACAAATTCCAAAGTAAAGTTGATGTACAACATGAATTATTTCATCGTGTGTTTCGCAGCTTCCTATCCAGAATTGGGTTTACTTAGCTCAGTTAATCCGTTTGGTGAACCTTTAGCGTAGTCTACTACAGAGAACGCAACAATATAGTATTTAAAAATTAAAAAGATACAACTTATATATATTAACTTAATTTAAAAGATTACAATATAGAGGACCATCGTGGCGCAGAGGCGTAGCATCTACATGTAAACGCGACGATTGGCGGGTTCGATTCCGGGGAAGATGGATTTTTCTATTTTCATTTTCTTCGCTCTGGAAACTAGGCAAAGCGCGGCGTTGAGTTCCGCCGCTCAAAACGCAATGCCTCGAAAAAGGCGGAAAACGGGGACAGAGAAAGCAGGGACTAAACAAAGGAGTGTCTGAACACTAGGTGCAGATCTTTCATCCTACCCTGCAATATGCGGGATAAAGCGTGAAACTAAAAAAAAACAAAAATAAAAGATATAACATAAAAAGTGCATGTATATTTACACTACTCCTTGAGAAGATTTAGTTATTTGCAATATTCGCTGACCCAACCAATGCCTAAGAAAAGCTACATCCAGATACCGATTAACTATTTATATAATATAATTCTTGCGTTTTTGTTCTTGATGTTTCATTACATTGAAAAAGAAAAAGTGTTATTATTTTACCAAGCATTTTTTATTTAATTTGTCATTAATACATTATTGTAACTCAACCTCGTGTATATAAAAATACAACAATTTTACGTTCTACAATGTTCACACTGCTTTTAGGATTTTAACCACACTAAGGGAGTAAAAATTACACATACTAATAGAAAATTATGCTAAAAAATCTTGGAAAATATTGTAATTATTTTGCTATTTTTGCTTTTATTTTTTTTTTTTATTTTTTATTTTTTTTTTTTTCTCCGTTGCTTAGTCCCTGCTTTCTCCGGGGACGGAGAAAGCAGGGACTAAGCAACGGAGTGTCTTAACACTAGGTTCCCACGGTCCCTGCAGTTCCCTCTGCCTACCCTGCCTTGTGCGGGATAAAGCGTAAAGCTTTTATTTATTATGACGTATAAATTGACTGTGGCAGCTACTTGCTATGCATCAGGTGTGATAGTTTTGGAAGTGAATTAGTGGATGAAATCTGTCCAAGGTAATACTACATTTATTGTTATTAAGGTAAAAAGTTACTTGCAAATCTGTTCAACCGCTCTAGCATATTTCTGATAGCAAAATTTACAAGCAATTATGAATAAAACTCTTTAAATTAAAAAAAAAAACAAAAGGCGTGCAATAGAATTTAAGATATGCATGTCGCTGTGTACTGCATAATATATTAATAAATTTAATAAATAATTAATATATTACGCAGTACTTTATAGTACTAAAGTACATATACAAGGAATGTTAAATATGTTAAATGTCTTTTTGCACTAAAGGTTTTAACAATCACGCGTTACAGTAATTTCTTGCTCATATTATTCTAAGTTGTTATAAAAATAATTCAACATTTTGTTATAACGATAAATAAATATAAAAAAAACTTTTCTTCTAATTCCAAATTGCAATTGTTGGAAGCAAACCCACGTATTCGCATATTCGTTTAATTGATGGGAGAGAGACTACCGATTCCAAAAGACATTTGGCTCCAAAACCACAGCCTTTAGAGAACGAAATAAAAATGAAAATCTAAAGGTAAGTGTGTGTGAAACTGAAAACCTTTCCCACACGTGCGTCGTTCAGAAAGACAAAAACGTCCTCCCACCTATCTCAGTGATTATGTTCCATAATGTTCTAAATTTATAAGACTTGTGTTTTTGTTCGAAGGGGTGAATGTCACATAATTTAAGAAAACAATGTCTATGTTGACGTTCTACATGAAAAACTATTAAGATGCGTTTATTAAATAAAGCTAATTATTCTGGTCTTTGTCATTTTATGTATCAATTTTGAATGTGTTTGAGATAGAGATAACTATAGTACATAAAATACTTCAATGTTATATGAGACTTTATTTTTCAAATATTTTCCATTCGACTTCCTATTCGGAAAGAATTTGTTATTTTCATTTTCAAGGCTTTCTCATAGCATGTTTTCCTTCAACAGGCAATATCCAAAAATTAATGAATTTTAAGAGTAAGTTATAATAATTTTAATATGACAAAATATGATGCAAAGCTGAAAATACCAAAAGAAAAGATGGCCTTTAATTACAAATTAAGGACGAGGAGGAGGTAGATTTTTCAAAGAGGCTAGTGTTATAATCTATTTTGCTATACTAAAAATCAATTAACTTGTAAAAACATATGTAAACCTAGAATAAATCTAGCTATTTACTTAAAATTTAAAATTCAATCAATACTGCGCCAAATATTTTATTTAACAGTTTCGAAACATAAATTCTCACCAAAAATGGACTTTTATTTTTTAATTCTGAAATTTTATTCGTAGTCAGGCTCATGGCCCATTTCGCTGAACTGCCTCACTTATCTAAAAGCCATAATAGTCGAATCGAGCGTTTCTTTTTTAAATGATACTTTCCCCGTCAGATACAAATGTAAGCAGCCCGGCGTAATACATTGCTATCTATTTAGAATAGATCTACAATTCATTACGATCCGTGATCACCCGTCTTTGGCGTTGAGATAAATTGATTCAGTGAAAACTTTTATTACCTTTGACAAAAGACTATCTGAACGAGTTCCATTTATATTATGAAACGATAACTCGTTCAAAGCTTACATTCTTTTAATAAATTACTCCAATGTTATTAAAAAATGTATAAAAAACATTATTTTTTTTTTATTGTAGCTATGTATAAAACTTTCTAAATATAATGTTAATTGATTTATCAACATTACATTATTTCATATTGAGATATTAAAAATTTTAAAAATATCATGATAGAATTCATGAAATTTAATATAAAATGGGACTAAAATACATTTTTTTTCTAGCTTCACGCTTTATCCCGCATATTACAGGGTAGGCAGAGGGAACTGCAGAAATCATTTGAACCTAGTGTTAAGACACTCCGTTGCTTAGTTCCTGCTTTCTCCGTCCCCGATTTCCACCTTTTTCGAGGCATTGCGTGTTGAGTGGCGGAACTCAATGCCGCGCTTTTACCTAGTTTGACAGAGCGAAGAAAATGGAAATAGAAAAACCCATCTTCTCCGACTGGGGAATCGAAACCAGAAACCGTCGCGTTACGCCTCTGCGCCACGACGGTCCTCTACAAATATTTATAACATATAATTTACTTGGTACCTACTTAAACTAAAACCTTTGAATTTTTTTTATTATTATATTTTACATGTTCTACTAAGAAATGTTCACCCAATACCTCCTTTACAAATTTCACATCAAAATATATTTAAAGCTTTCACTACTTGTAGCAGGAAACATTTTATACCATTTTAAATCATATAAATTATAAATTTTTACGCCTTATCGTTTTATTAAATTTTTTTCTAATGATGTACACATTCCACGCTTATTTTTTCTCTTCATTTCCTATATTTTTAATAACACAGAAGATTTACTGGGCTCTACTGATTCCAGAAATTTCAAGAAATTAATATTTTTTAATGTATCGTTGTAAAATATTTATGATTTTACAAAAAAAATACAATGTTGATACTAGAAACAGGCCTTTAACTTAAGTCTAAGCATAATCTTAAGACTAACTAAGGAATTGAATCTACTTCCTCACTTTGTCTAAACACTTCTCTCACTTGTCAGACAATTATACTGTCTGATAAAAAAAGAATGGAGGTATTTCTTCATTTATTATCACTCAAAAAAATCAAACTATCTGAGTATTTCAAATTTATGTAGCATTTTTTTGTAACTATTGTTATCTTCTATTGCAAAAAATATTTTAAATACTTCTATTTTTACTCAAGACAGCTTTTAGTTCAGTACTGTTTTTAATTGTGGTATTATGACCCCTTTGAACACAAGTTGAAATGATTTTTTGGTTTTTTTTTAGCTTCACGCTTTATCCCGCACATGGTAGGGTAGGCAGAGGGAACTGCAGGAACTATACAAACCTAGTGTTAAGACACTCTGTTGCTTAGTCCCTGCTTTTTTCCGTCTCCGAATTCTGCCTTTTTTTTCATAGCGTGTTGAGTGACGGAACTCAACGCCGCGTTTTGCCTAGTTGCCAGAGCGAAGAAAATGGAAATAGAAAAATCCATCTTCCTTGAGTAGGAATCGAACCCAGAAATCGTCTCGTCTACAGGCAAACGTCCTCAAAATGATGATAGTCAAAAAAGAAGTAACGTTAAAAAAAAAACAATATTATTAATAGATAATTCTTTTGAATAAATTATAAATAAAACAATTTAACGAAATTAATCGCGTATATTGACATTTTTTGTGAAAACCGACGTTTCGAACCCAGCAGTACAGTAGTAGAACATAGATAGTAGTCCGTCGTCACGGCTAGACTCTTCATCCTTAGCATCAATAAAAACAAATTAAACGAAAAAAATATAATTTGAATATGGAAACAAGATATAAGAATACACTATTTAAGCAACATTTCGTTTATAAAACTTTATATTTCACAATATTTATAGCAACATCATACTATCAGCAAACAAATATTTCATATATCACTTTCTGCAAATCCGAGTTTTATAACAAAAATGAATATGCAAAACGCTACCTTTGTATGACGCTGTGATGTCCGCAGTTTGGACAATTAATTAAATACTGTGGAAATATTGCTAGCTACGTGATAACACGCGTACATCCGTCCTAAAGGTGTTAAAAAATTTTGAGTAAAAGTGAATTAGTGACTGTTTTAAAGTCATCATTGTGATGAATGGAAGGAAATGTTATATTCTTACTACAATATATTTTGTATTATATATTGTATATTAGTTATTATATTTTGGATACTGTTACATACTTACATGCAGTATCCGAAATACATATGTTACTAGTTCAGTATTTAAAAACATATTACTCGTTCCGAATTTTCCATTAAGGCGGGAAACAATTGACAAATCGTTCCTTTTCACCAAAATGTACAAAATATTTCATATTTGTGAAATATTAACGCTAGTTGACTTCCATATCGATCAGTAGGTCACTGTACCTTCAACATACACAAACAATTGTAAATATTTTAAAATAATAGTGTATTTTTCATTTTAGTATTAACATGTCAGTGTTCTCGAGAGGAATGAAGCTTAGTGCTTAGTATCAATGGGTATTTCATATTTTAAATTTAATCTTTAACAGGATAAAAATGAGTATTCATAAGTTAGTCTTCACTCAAAGATTAAATACATAGATTACAAAACCAGCTGTAATAGATGAGACAGTTGTACTCTTTTACACAATTTTAACGTAGCGTTAAGATTTTTTGTTTTTCCTTTTCGTCTTCCACATTTTTTCCATTTATTATTTCTTTACAACACTAGAAAAATACTAACGAAACAAGCATTTCTACAATTTTGTAAACATAAGATTATATAAAGTGTGTAAATGAAAAAAAAATGTACTTACAATAGATCTAAGTTATTAGATACACTATTATAATTATTATATAAAACGCAGTACTAGTAATACAGTAGTGTCGTAAACACAAATCGAAAATGCCACCTGCATATCGCAGGTTTACGTCTGTCGCGCCACAATTCGTTTTTGACGTGACGATGAAACAAATTTCAGCGTGAAGCCGTCGTGTGAAGCCGTTGTACAACAATAATCCATTCACATCTACACTTTTATGAGTTTCGTATATTACAATTTATATTTTGAACGGTTTACATTATATGTTATTTTTAATTTACATACATTGTGTATTATAAACCTTATACATAATGTATTACGGATACACATGTAGAATTTATCCATTGAAATATGATAATTGGTATAATACATTATATATTATTATATACCTAAAATATAATAATAAATAATGTATTATATCAATTTTAAATATATGGTCGTGACAATTATTCTTAAAAACTTTGATTACACTAATTTGATAATAAGATGTTTAAAAGAAGACCGTCGTGGTGCAGAGGCGTAAGCCTTTAAACGGCGCCTGCCTGTAAACGCGACGGTTTGAGGGTTTGATTCCCACATGGGGAAGATAGATTTTTCCATTTCCATTTTCTTCGCTCTGGAAACTAGGCAAAGCGGTATACCGTCACTCAACACGCGTTGCCTCGAAAAGGCGGAAAGCGGGGACAGAGAAAGCACAAACTAAGCAACAGAGTGTCTTAACACTAGTTTCATATAGTCCCTGCATTTCCCTCTGCCTACCCTGCAATATGCGGGAGAAAGAGTGAATCTAGAAAAAAAGAAAAAATATTTGTAAGAATATATAGATTTATACGAAATAAACGTATGACACTTATTTATATATTAAATTCGTAAGTATACGTCAATATAGTAAGTAATATAAAAACAATTGGATAATTAGAGGTCTACTAGGAAAAATATAACTTATTAATGATTTTTAAAAGTTTAAATAATTTATAAATATATAATACAATCTGTTCAATACTCTAACCGTCGTAGCGAATAAGCAGTTTCGATTATATCTAATATTAACGTACATAGTTCAAGTGTTACAGAATTGAATTTTAATTGTATTGTAACAGGTAGTCATTTCTGAAATAAATTGTACAAGAAAAATAAAATATAAAACTACACTATATTATTTATTTATATGTACGTGTTTGAGATTACCGCGTGAACCTATTTTAGTTTTCTATTCCATAAATTGGAGAAATTTTACATTTATGTTATAATATAGATAGTACTTAATTTATTACAATTTTTTATAAGAAACCTCCATACTTTGTAGTCAAAGCTTTGAAGAACGTATATAAACATTGCGTGTAAATTACACTTAGATATTTTATATATATATATTTTTTAATTTTTCTCAATAAATACTACCTATATATAAATATGAAGCCACTTTTTCAATACTTAATTATTAGTTAAGAAAGAAACCAAAATCAATTAATATTTATAATTATTCATAGAAATGTTAATTAATTTAAACGTCTATTCAATATCAACATAGTTGCAATGACTCGCAACCATGTAGTGGAACTCCACCTACACCTCACTGACGTTACACCAACCCTTACAACTATTAAGTAATTTACGCAAAATAAAAAATATTTCTAATGTCATCTTCAGTTATCACTACGACTCGTACAATTATTTTGTATATTTTTCAAGAAATGCACAATTTATTATTACTGCCAAGAAATATCCGTACAAGTACTTGAACTTTCCAAAATAACGCGTGAGTGTTCAGCTCAAACCATAATTATTTCAGACCTAGTTCAATTGTTCAAATAATCTTGACCTTGTAAACATCGTCTCAATTCACTCGAATAGTTTGTCAGCGTTTGTCTTGCAATTCAATAGAAAGTATGCTTTAAAGCAAAAATATTTACAAATTATACTTTCAATTTTAGCTTTTTCATTATGGCGTGGAATAATCAATAAAATTGACTTAACATTGTCAGTTAAAGCTCTATTTATGAGCAACATTTAAATCTCCCTATTATTACATTGTTTAAGTTCTTACATACAATTACTATAAACTAATTTCCTCGTAGAAATTTTAAAGGCTGAAACTAAATTATAACTTCTAACAACATTTTGAATAATTTGTTACGCGACTAAAGTTTTAATTTTAGGTGACAACGACAGAAATATTAACTAAAGTCGACTAAAATAATTTTACGCAAGTATATTTATTATTTTTTAAGCTATATACATATTTTTTGTGAAAGGTCACTCTGTTTTCGTGAAATTAAAATAAATTTTTTGATTGGTTCATTCACCATTTTCCATTTTCCTTTGCTTAGTATATATAGGTTCTATTCACTATGTGCAGAATAAAGCGTGAAGTTATTTATTTTGAATATTGAGTGTAACACAAATGATTGTTTACTTAAATCAACAAAAATATATACTTACACTAAGAAATAAAATTATAATCGTGACGTCTCCTTTATATATTACTTAATTTTTATTTCTCTTTTTTTGCAAGACTACACTCAAGATGTTAATATCTTCTCAGAGCGCTTGAGACTAGGTTCCCTTGACGATGTGGCTAAAACAAAAGTGAAATTTCTGTGTTTAACACACACCAATTTTAAGACTCATAAACAATTTTTATGTTGATCTATTTTTTTTATATGTTAGTCAATAATCAAATGAACCAAATAAAGTGTAGTTTGATAATTTAAATTAATTATTCTTTGATATAGTTTTTGACATTATAATTATTAAAAAAGTACTCACTCGATAACTGCCAATCCAATAAACATTATTTTCATATTATATGTAAATTTTAAGTGATAATATTTTTTTTTTCCGTGCTTATCTGCAATCAGTCCCAAACTATAAGCAGATTTGTTTTATGTAAATTATGTCACGTCTAAGGAGCTCCCCAGCAGGAGACACCTTTACCATCTGTCGCCAAGTTTCAGGATATCATGGCGTTTCAGTCGCTTAGTGTAACTAATAGTTGCTAAGGCGATGGCTAAGTCGTTTGGGTGATTTTCTAGCCGTGTTTAGTATTTATTCCCTGTTATTTTTAACTCCTCCTTAACAGTTCTTATGCTCAAGGCCTCATTGATCTCGGTGTTGGTAATGAACCATGGTGCATTTGAAATAGTTCTTAAGATAATATTTTGCAGCCTTTGTATTATGTTTAGATTGGAGTCACATGCGCTTCCCCATAGCTGTGCGCCGTACAGCCATATAGGTTTGAGGATCACTTTATATATCAGAAGTTTATTGTCAATTGATAATTTGGAGTTACGTGCCATTAGCCAGTAGATGTTTTTGAACCGCATGCTCAGCTCATCTCGTTTTGATTTTATGTGTTTTTTCCAGGTTAATCTTTTGTCCAGGTGCATACCGAGGTATCTAACAGAGTCACTCTGCGGTATGATATTATCGCCCAGTTTTACCTGTGCACAGCTTCCCCTCCTCAGAGTAAATGTGATGTGTACAGATTTAGTTGTGCTGGCTTTAATTTTCCATTTTTGGATCCATTCATCAACCTTATCAAGGCTATTCTGTAAGGTAGCGGATGCTGTGTTCGGATCCTTACTGCTTGCTAGAAATCGCTAGAATTGCTCTTGTTTACTGGGACTCTTTGCCAGTCTGGTGGTTTTGGTGCTGCTGTGTCAGGAGTCTTGTTCTGTGACATTGTAGTTGCTGTTTCTACTTGGGGAATACTTCCCAGCGACAAACTTCTAGTTCTTCTAAACAGGCTTAGATGGAATGCCTGCTGAATAAATCGTTTTCCAGTAGCATTCACTGGTGTAAGGGCCTGGTTACCCACCTCTACACAATCTTCGGTAGCATATTTCTCGTTACAAGGCCTGGGTACCTCGTGGCGCCGGGGGTTAGCCGGATCGCATAACAAATTGCATTCTTTATTTTCCATATTTTATAAAAAAAAGAGCAGGAAAGTAGTAGCAGGTGTTTCCCATGCACCTACTCTCGGATTTTTTGAGGATATTTAGTCACTCACGGTCCCCGATGACCAGTGTGATGGGTTATTTTACCACCGCCCATGGCTCGGCGTTGTTGCTCATTTAGCACCACCCAGGGGGCACGTGTAGGGTGGGCCTAGGAAAAGGTGGTAAATCCTACGGACGCGAGCAACTATTACCCCCCAAGTGATAGATGTTTTTGAACCGCATGCTCAGCTCATCTCGTTTTGATTTTATGTGTTTTTTCCAGGTTAATCTTTTGTCCAGGTGCATACCGAGGTATCTAACAGAGTCACTCTGCGGTATGATATTATCGCCCAGTTTTACCTGTGCACAGCTTCCCCTCCTCAGAGTAAATGTGATGTGTACAGATTTAGTTGTGCTGGCTTTAATTTTCCATTTTTGGATCCATTCATCAACCTTATCAAGGCTATTCTGTAAGGTAGCGGATGCTGTGTTCGGATCCTTACTGCTCGCTAGAATAGCGGTATCATCAGCAAATGTAGCTGTGGTTACCCCATGTGTTTCAGGTAGGTCAGCTGTGTAAATGGTATATAGGACGGGCCCAAGTAAAGATCCCTGTGGTACTCCAGCCAATACATCTCGGATATTGGATAACTCTCCATCCTCCCTAACCTGGAAAATTCTGCTTGTGAGGTATGACTCCATCAACAATTTTTTTTAATTTATAGAGAAGGCCTCTGTGCCACACCTTATCGAAAGCTGCCTGAATGTCCAGAAACACTGCAGAGCAGTATTCCTTATTTTCCAAAGATTCTCTTATCTTATCACACACACGGTGTACTTGTTCTATTGTAGAGTGCTTTTGTCTGAACCCAAACTGATGTTGGGGTATAACAAGGTTTTCATTGAGTATGGGTAATATTCTGCTTAGGAGCATCTTCTCAAATACCTTAGACAGCACAGGCAAGAGGCTTATAGGTCTATAAGATGATGCATCTTACGAGGGCTTCCCAGGCTTATGGATCATTGTTACTACGGATACCTTCCATAATCTGGGAAAATATTGGACACGTAGCACCCCATTAAAGAGAGCGACCAGAAACACCAATGCTACCCTGGGAAGCTGCATGATAACTTCTTTTGTGATTAGATCGAATCCAGGCGCTTTTTTGTTTTGTAGTCTATTTATAATCCTCTTCAATTCCCCGATTTTGACTGGTCTTGGTGGAAGGGAAAGTTGTAAGTCCTGTTGTAAAGTACATTCGATTTTGTTCTCAGACTCTGCATTTTTGCCTTCATTTGGTGTAAAAATGGCAGCTAGGTGTTTTGCAAACATGTTGGCTCTTTCTTTGCTTATCTTAGTCCAACCAGATTGAGTTCTAATGGGACATTTGTATTGTTGAGGCCTGTTTAACGCTTTAGTAAACTTCCAGAGAGGTTGGTTACATTAAGAGTTCTAATTCAGCCTTGTTTGGGACAAGTCCATTGATATTCCAAGTGCCCACTCTCAAGGCAGTCATTTTGATATTTTTTCGACCAGGGTGGCTATGAGACTCGTCAGAGTGCTCATCTGTTGTAAGATAAAATCGAATTTTTCCGATTGTTTTATTAATTATTCATCTATTTTGCTGCTTATGCTGGTTGTAGTTGGTTTGGGTTTTTTCTTTTTCAGTACATCGGAGTAGAGTTGTGATTCTTGCGTTTCTTTGGGATGTGGTCGAGTTTCTATAAGGGTGTTTTTATTTTGCACCTCCTGGGTTTTACCCTTGAACGGTTGGCTCCTTGTAAGGTTGGTACATCTTTTTAGGATTTCTTTGTAGACTTCGCATCCTTTATAATTAACTGGGTGTGCGCCATGGCAAAGGGCGCATTGTGCGGGTGTGTTGCGGTCTTTTTTTGGGCAATCCGCTGTTTTATGGCCCTGGGCGCATTTTACGCATCGAAAGGGTCTCATACAATAGTTTTTAGAATGACCATATTGCTGGCACCTTTAACATTGTGGCAATATTGTTTTCTTATTTGGATCTTCTATAATAACCGATTGGTGGTAAATATATTTAATATCTTTGACTGCTGCGTTGTTGGGTCCAGGTTCGATATTGACAAAGAATGTGGAGGTTGGTTTCTTGACAGGTCCAAATTTTGAATTTATTATTTTACCATAGACTTTGTTTCCGGTGTTTTCAATTTCTTCTACTATTGCACTATGTGGAGTTGTATGGTGTAGATTTTTTATAACTACTCTATAACATCGTTGATCTCTCAAGTTAAAAGTATGTCCTATGAGTCCTTTGTTACGGACAATGGTTATAATATTTTTGTATACCGCTACGTCCAAACAAGTTATTCTTAGCTGGTTTCTGTTGACAATTTTTATGGTAAAACTTTCCTTGTCGGCTGTGGATTGTAGTAATTCAATAAGTTTATTTACGTCTTCAATGCCATATGATATTATAGGTGGTGGTTTACTTGGCCGTTTTTCTGTTGGCTAATTAGATGGTTCTTTGGGATCAAGGGGTAATTCACTAAACATATTATTTGTTATAATTTTTTCTGGCGAAGGAGACTGGAGTTTTTGCCGTTTTCGCTTATTGCTCTTGTTTACTGGGACTCTTTGCCAGTCTGGTGGTTTTGGTGCTGCTGTGTCAGGAGTCTTGTTCTGTGACATTGTAGTTGCTGTTTCTAGTTGGGGAATACTTCCCAGCGACAAGCTTCTAGTTCTTCTAAACAGGCTTAGATGGAATGCCTGCTGAATAAATCGTTTTCCAGTAGCATTCACTGGTGTAAGGGCCTGGTTACCCACCTCTACACAATCTTCGGTAGCATATTTCTCGTTACAAGGCCCGGGTACCTCGTGGCGCCGGGGGTTAGCCGGATCGCATAACAAATTGCATTCTTTATTTTCCATATTTTATAAAAAAAAGAACAGGAAAGTAGTAGCAGGTGTTTCCCATGCACCTACTCTCGGATTTTTTGAGGATATTTAGTCACTCACGGTCCCCGATGACCAGTGTGATGGGTTATTTTACCACCGCCCATGGCTCGGCGTTGTTGCTCATTTAGCACCACCCAGGGGGCACGTGTAGGGTGGGCCTAGGAAAAGGTGGTAAATCCTACGGACGCGAGCAAGTATTACCCCCCAAGTGATAATAAATAAAAATATTAATTATTTTCATTATTGTTAAAATATACTGTTCTCGGTAAATGTGCGCTGAACAAACCATAAACGTTTCGAGCGTGCCAGTTGAGCACAATTCTGTTCGCCAATGTCACAGTGTGTAAAGAATATATATATATATATATATATATATATATATATATATATATATATATATATATATATATATATATATATATATATATATATATATATATATATATATATATATATATATATATATATATATATATATATATATATATATATATATGTATATATATGTATATATATATATATATATATATATATATATATATATATATATATATATATATATATATATGTATATATATGTATATATATATATATATATATATATATATATATATATATATATATATATATATATATATATATATAAATATATATATATATATATATATATATATATATATATATATATATATATATATATATATATATATATATATATATATATATATATATATATATATATATATATATATATATATATATATATATATATATATATATATATATATATATATATATATATATATATATATATATATATATATATATATATATATATATATATATATATATATATATATATATATGAAAAAAAGATCAATCACCTGAATCAAATTAATTACACTGTTAAAATATAATATTGACTAAATAAGTATTTGACTAACGTCACTTAAATTTTATAAAATCAAAACTTTTAATACTTAGGCAAAGTATAATAAACTGTTATGTAGCTTACAAATAGAAATATATACAATTTTACATCTATTTACATAATTATCAGAAAGTGCCCATAAACCCAAACAACTTTTTCTAAGACGATATATTCATATCCTGTATATCCTAAAAGTTTCTTGACTCGGCTGTCAGCACTCTACGTCAAACCTTCGTTTAGTTGTATTAATAAAAAGTGTTCACTATATTGACCAACCTTTGTTAAATCATTATATCATTATATATTATGTTAAAATAATTACGTAAAAATAATTACTTATCAACATTTTAAACGATTTCAGAAGATTTTGAGACTATATTTGTTAAATTTATCCTTAAAAAATTATAAATATTAAATACTCTAAATTATTCAAGAATGTTGGCCCACTATTCGTTTAGTTGTATTAACAAAACTATATTGACCAACCTTTGTTAAATCATTATATCATTATATATTATCATTATATTAGTTATCTTAATAACGAATCAAATTTGATCTAAATCCTCTGAGTCATTAGATTAGAAACAAGTGCAATACTTTTTGCTTCTATTCCTTGTGTACATCAATACATAAGGCATAGGTATATATAAAAACAAGAATGTGTTTTTAACCTCTTATAAGTATTATCTTATATATATATATATATATATATATATATATATATATATATATATATATATATATATATATATATATATGTATATTTATATATATATATATATATATATATATATATATATATATATATATATATATATATATATATATATATATATATATATATATGTATATTTATATATATATATATATGTATATATATATATATATATATATGTATATATGTATATATATATGTATATGTATATATATATATATATATATATATATATATATATATATATATATATATATATATATATATATATATATATATATATATATATATATATATATATATATATATATATATATATATATATATATATATATATATATATATATATATATATATATATATATATATATATATATATATATATATATATATATATATATATATATATATATATATATATATATATATATATATATATGGGAAGGTTGCTATCATTGGACCACTTAACTTTGTGACATCATATCTCATGAAATATCACCTACAACTTAAGACAATTAGTAGAATTTGATGCTTTTTTATGTAAATTAATGATATATAAATTATTGGCAATGAAAGTTGAGAGGCTTTCGAGCTATACTAATATAAATTTTCAATGTCGAGTTGCTTTCTTTGGACCACCGTCGCCATGAATGGACCACTAAGTTGCTATCATTGGACTTTAAAACATTCGTATTAATGGTCCAATGAAGGTGACGCAAATTAAGCACTAAATAAGAATTATTTTTTTTATTCAATTTTTTTTTATTAAATCGATTATAAAATTACACTGTTCACAAATGTGGCTCTTGGTTGACGGAAACTTATATTTGTATGGCGCTTCATGAATGCGTAGTACTATTTATCCAGAAACTTCTTTGGTTTTATTAAAACGATGTTTAATTTTATTTTTTTAGCTAATTGGAAAGCAAGCTGTCTGACATCTTTGGAAGTAATATCAAATGAAATCAAAAAATCTTTATACAATATAAAAAAAGAATTCTCCATTCTAACAATGTAATGGCTATAGTCGGTTTCTAAAGCCTCAGGATCTCCTTTTGATCCTACTATTTGAATTTCTTCGACAATTTTTTTATATTTCCCATCTAATCGTCCTTTTAATATGGCTTTTGGAACGCCATACATTCGACTTGCTTAATTTAATCCAATAGTTTTTTTTTTAAATTTTATAGTGAGTTTCATACTAGTAACCAATACTATTTCCTCATTTAACAATAATATTTCTTCTTCTTTTCCTCTGCCGACATTCTGGAATTTATAAATATAATTCAATTATAACTAAAAGGTAGGTATCTATCTACATGCAATACCAAAATATTCAATTTACAATGTAAAACTCATTATTTGTTAGCGTTGATATTAGTTTCTTTAATTGGACCGGTCCAATGATAGCGTCACCATTCTGTTCCATTGATGGCAACTAGGCATATAAACAGAACTAAAACAATTATTAAAAAACGTGCAAAATTAAGTAAAAAGCTTAGTATTGTATGTAAGCGCAAATAAACTTGCTATTCAGATCTAACACAATCATTAAACATTAATTAAAACAATGTCACTTACATGTGTATGTTGATGGCTCGGTTTTTACATCACGGTCACCACTAACACAAGTACACATCTCACTACTTACCACGCATCGTGAGCGCACAGAGGTTTTGTGGGGAGGTAAGATGACCGGTGCTGTTGCCTAGCAACGTATCAAACTTGCTGTGGCATGTATAGTTTTTGAAAAAATTAGGTGGTCTAATCAAAGCGCCAGTCCAATGATCGCAACCTTCACCTATATATAACAATAGATTATCGTTTAACCCAAAAAAATCCATTTAAAGTTTTCATAGGTTTGTTGTTTTTGTAATGCTACGAATTTTTTCGCTCAGATTTATATTGTCTTCTACTTAACTCGCCTCTTAGGTTCGCCGTTTTTAGATTTGGGGAAAGCCGCGCGAATGTGACCGTAATACTATACAGCATCAATATAAACGGGATTTTCTCACTCCCAAAACTGTTTCGTACGTGTTGTGGTTATATTTTCTTAAATAATAGAGACTTTTCGATTTAGAAAGTACTCGGTGCAAAATGAAATGTTTAGTCGAAATCCTATTCTCTTATATATTTTAGCGTCATCCAAATTTAAAACTATATACATAGACAGTTTCTTGTCAGCTACACTGCTACTTCAACATTTTTTTTTACTTATAAAACGATTCAAAATCTTCTTCTTCTTCTTCTCTTTATTTATGGCGTTTAGAGTGATTCAGAGTTATTTCAACAATAAGAATTTTCCTAAAACAGTAGTTACGCTTGTGTCGACATACAATCTAAAATTTCTTTCGCGTATACTATATAATTTAAGAACTCATTTTCGCATGCCCTGCGTACATATTAAGTTATTTTTTGTAGGAAGTAATTATTCGCTAAGAATTTTGTATATAATAATATAAATTAAATGTGGCAATTTCTAAATATATTTTAAAAAAACATTTAAAATTTTAAGATTAACTTAGCCTTACTACAGGTATTATTAGTTCGGTCTTTACTCGTAGAATAAATAATTGATTTTTTTTTTCTTATAGGAATATTGTATAAAACAAAACAAAGTAATATTAGCGCAATGTCTCCTCCTCCCAATTCTCGACTATGCCGATGTCTGCTATTTGGATGTGACTGAGGAGCAAATTAACAGATTAGAGCGTCTTCAAAATTTCGCTATACGCTTCATTTACGGTCTTCGTAAGTATGACCACGTATCCCATTTTCGTGCTCAGCTTAATTGGCTCCCTATTCGTTTTCGCCGTGACATGCATATTCTTTCTCTTTTGCTTAAGATAATCAACTACCAAAATTTCCCTCCTTACCTACGTTCCCATTTTAAAATCCTTCCCGCTCCTACACGCTCGGGGATTTCTGATGTTTTACCAATGCTAGACATTCCTAAGAGCAATACCAAATTTCTCCTAAAGTCCTTTTCCGTACAGGCTCCACTACTTTGGAATAAACTGCCCAAGGCCATTCAAGAGAGTCAATCAATTGTTTCATTTAAGTCATTATTGAAAAAACACTTACTTAATGAACTTAAAAGTATCTGAAATCTTAATTTAACTATGGTTCGTTTATATTTTATTTTTTGTGTATATATGTATTTGTGTATGTATATTTATGAATGTATTTATATAAGTATATGTCTATTTACTTCTGTGTGTGTAAGTATGTATATTTTCTATGCCTTATGTATTGATTTTTTATTATTATTATTTTTTTAAACCTTATATTGCATTTTACTGTCTTCTCGTACATTTTGCTTTCACCCACATTCACAGGTTGGCTGGAAGAAATCTCTTATAGAGATAAGTCTACCTTTGCCAATAATATTTCTGTGTTTCTGTCTATCATATATTTATTTTAATGCAATAAAGAATATTTTATTATTGTGCATCTCCACAAGCGCTGTCTCTAAACGACCTTAAAATTGTAAGAATTATTAATTCAACAATCAATGAATGACTAAAACTAAATTTCATACACACGACAACAAATTCCAATACTCTTTAAATACTTTTCTTACATAATTCTTTTTCTATAATTAATTATAGCATATATTCGAATCTCATGTACCGTAGTTCTGCTACGTGACTGTGCCAGTGACAAGCGGATGTTAAAATAATTGTACGTTCCAAACTAAATTATGAATAATTTATATCGGTATGCCTATCCGACTATGTCTGATAAAAAAGTGAAAAATAAAAAAAATATATAATTTTAAATAACTTAAAACCAAAAAAACAAGTAAGTTAAAATAATTACGTAAAAATAATTACTTATCAACATTTTAAACGATTTCAGAAGATTTAGAGACTATATTAGTTTAATTTATCCTTAAAAATTTATACAAATAAATAAAAATAAGTAAATAAAAGTTTATATGTACTTATTTTTATTTATTTCTTATTATAAATATAAAATACTAAATTTAATAAACATAAATATATTTAAGAATGTTGGCTTACTCTCTGTTTTAATCAAAAAAAGCTTTTCTTATCACGATACATTATGAGTTAATTACGCAGTAGCAAAATAAACTCGTGTATTTTATGCTTATGACCTGCGTGCATATTGTCTGCAAAGTTGTTTAAGATAATAAGATCTTTCAGTTATAAGTACTACTCAAATTGTGCTAGCACATTACGGTACATATGTATATAAAAAAGGACCATGAATACTCAACGATTTACAGATGTTTACTTAAACTATTTCTGTATTTCACTTCAATTTTGTAGCATAATATATAATTTTGATAATTATATATTGAAGTTATACCCCAAGCTTTACTATGAATGTAAAAAAAAGTTGTAGAATGGCTCACATCTATAAGTTATGAAGAAACTGAAGCACTTATTCAGCATTTGAAATAATCATAATTCTTTGTTTTTATTTATATATCTTTTTAGCACGATTGTTAAACTCATGATAATACATGACAACACTTTGATATGTTAATCACATCCTACAGATCCTTGAGTTTATTATTGTTTAGAACAGTAAATTAAATAAATTTAAGAAGTAATAAGAGTATAGGTACTTAATTGTAATATTATAAAAACAAATCTTTGTATTTAAACATAAGTGTTATTTGTATGCTACTGGAAGAGCGGAATCTCCTGGTACAGGCAAGACCTATGCTTAAGAGGAGGCTCCAATCACTATCTGATTGTAAAAAACTTGTTTAAATAAATGATTATTATTAAAAAAAAAAGCACAACAGCAATTCAATCTTATATTACTTTTGACACATAAACTATTTGTTTTTGTAATTTAACAATAAAATATTCGTATACATATCATAACATTAATGTATATTTTGAGTAATATGATTCTTTCTAGCTGAAAATTTAGTAGCTTAATTAGCGACTTGTGTTAAAGATCTCATTTCTTGTTAAGGTAATATAAAAATACAAAATATTACACGTTTTTCTACCTAATTACCCAAGGAGTGGCAACATCTTTCTTGTTAACACGACATGTTTATCTAGAAGAGACGATCGTGAGCAAAAGCCTCGTTTGGACGTTAAATCTTTACTAGGAGAAATAGGCTGATTCTTCTGTCTTATAAGACGAAGAGGGTCTTTTGTTTAGTGTACGACAATTTTTTAAAAGTGTTTTAACACTAAATTTTGTCTATATAATTTGCTTCACGTGAAATATTTCGTATGTCGGAAAATAAATTTCCATATCAAAATAATTATAGATTATTTCTATAATATACTTTTCTTTTTTTTTGTGGTTTCACGCTTTATCCCGCACATGGCAGGGTAGGCAGAGGGCACCGCAGGAACCGTAGGAACCTAGTGTTAAGACACTCCGTTGCTTAGTCCCCGCTTTCTCTTCGCCTTTCTGGTAGCACAGCGTGTTGAGTGGCGGAAATCAACGCCACCCTTTTTTTACCTAGTTGCCAGAGCGAAGAAAATGGAAATAGAAAAATCGACTGGGAATTGAACCCAGAAACCACCGCAGGTAGACGTTGAGCCTCTGTGTCTGTCTCCACGACGGTCCTCGACACTTTTTCCTTATAAATATTACATATTTATTATTAAAATATTTAGTATTACATTGACTTGTATTTTTGTTTCATGTTTTAAGAATAATACTAATCAACTAAATTACGGCATGATTAGTCTTCACAAATAACAAATAATTACTCGAATTCGATGCTGATCCGCAGCTAACACCTGATTAAAAGCACCGATATGCATATGTATACATACAATATACCATTATTTGAATATATTGCCATTCTAGATATTATATTATAATTTGGATGAATTCTAAAATTAATTATTAATCTTTATGACTCTGATTTCTGATTGATTCAAAAAGTTATCGTTAGTTAAAAGAATGATCAACCTAAAAAAAATAGTAATTAGGAACAACGTCTGACTGCAAACACGTCGGTTTGTTGGTTCGATTTCTGTTTGGAAACAATAGGTTTTTGAATAGAAATTCAAATTCAAATTTTACTTTGCTATATGGTATGGTAAATATGCAGCAAACACGGCGCTGAGTTTCGCTACTCAACATGCAAAACCTCGAAAATCGGAAAGCAGGAACTGGAGTGTCAGAACAAGAAGTGTCCACGATTTCTGCAGTTTTTTCTACCTGCTTTGCTCTATGCGCTGGATAAAGTGTGAAGTTAAAAAAATTAGGAAAGTTTTAGAAATGTCCGTGAAATATCTTGGAAGCAGCTCTAGCAGCTCAATCGTATTTTATCGTCTTGTCGAGCTTTGTTGAAAGTTGTATATGCTGTCACGCTTTATTTTTGTAATATGTTATGTAATATATACTTTTTTTTTTTTGAGGTGTTACAAGAGCATTGCCGGCCTTTAAGATAGACGAAGAACGGAGGACGGAGGTAGACGCGCTTTTTGGAGGTACCCATGTCGTATCGATCTGGAAACACTGCCGCAGGTAGGCTATTCCACAATAGTGTGGTACGTGGAAAAAAGTTCCTACGGAACCGCACAGTAGTGGAGTTCCACGTGTCCAGATGGTGGGGATGATACTTTATTTTTGTCGTACTATGCGGTTGGAGAATTCAGCGGCAGTCACCAGATCAAACAGTTCTCCAGAACACTCCCCATGGTATAAGCGGTAGAGAACGCACAGCGAGGAAATGTCTCTACGCAGCGCCGAAGTGTCTAGCCTTTCACAGATATTTGGGTCCCCAACGATACGAACGGCTCTACGCTGTATGCGATATGCGATCAAATGTGGTCACACTTTAGAAACAGGAAATGTGTATTTTGATTCTTTCTAAATGGAAAATTAGTAGCTTAATTAGTGACTAACGTTGAAGATCTCATTTACTGTTAGGTGTAATAAAGAATATTTACGTTTTTCTACCTTATTACCTAAGGCAAACATCCTTCTTGTAAACACGGCATATTTAAAAAAACCTGGAGAATATGATCGTGAGTAACAACTTACTGTGAAAGCGGCGGTTGGGCGTTCAATGTCCACTAGGTCTAGTAATACGCGGATTCTTCTCTATTTAGGACTAAGAGGGTCATTTGCTTAGTGTACGAAAATATCTCGAAAGTGTTTTGACACCAAATTTTGTCTCTATAATTTGCTTTATGTGAGATATTGCGTAAGTCAAAAAGAAAATTCATATTATAATAATTATAGATTATTACTATAATACACGTTTTCCTCATAAATGTAACATATTTATTGGTAAAACTAATTCCATTGCCTTGTATTTTTATGTCATATTTTAAAATAAGTACTAATCAACTAATTAATGGCATGATTAATTTTCAGAGATAACAAATAATTACTCGTATACGACGGTGATCCGCAACTTCCGCCTGATTACAAGCACTGATATGCATATAATATATGAATATGTGAATATATTGCAATTCTAGATATTATATTATAACTTGTAGCTAGTCTAAAATTAATTATTAATCTACTTTATTGTATACCTCGAATACAGAGGAATCCATAAAGTAGTAATCCATTATTTAATAGAATCTAAAATAAATAGTAATTATTAAATTTAGATTGCTCATGCTAATAATACTTTAACACAGATATAAATATAAATGCAAAGTTACTAATTTGTTAATAATTTTACCCACTAGGTGCAAAAAAACAGCCTCTGGCTGCAAACATGACGGTATAATGGTTCGGTTTTTACTCGGGGGCGATGGATTAATGAATTTCCATTTTCTTTGCTTTGGCAACTTGACTTCCACTACTCAACACGCATAGCCTCGAAAGTCGGAAAGCAGGGAATGGAGTATCTTAAAAAAAGTTCCCATGGTTTCAGCAGTTTTCTGTGCCTACTTTGCTATGTGCTGGATAAATCGTGTAGTTAAAAAATTAGGAAAGTTTAATAAATATCCGTGCCTCTTGGAAACCGTTATGACACGTAAATCGTATTTTGTCGTCTTGTCGAGCTACATCGAAATTGTTATACACACAGCGCTGTCACACTTTATTCGTGTAATATGTAATACATAATTAAGTAAGTAATATAATTTTTTTATAATGGACCTAATAATCAATTCATTAATCATTATTTTTGTAAAAGTATTATTAATATTCTACACGTTCTATGTAAGGTAATATGTTTCTTTTCCTAATGTGTCCTATTTAAGATTTAAATTAAGCATCTGACTGTAATCGCGTTAGTTGTGATTTATATCATCAACAAACCATTTGTCGAACTAAACTCATCTCTGCCACCAATACCAATTAATTCCTAGTACCTTATTAAGATAATGAGAATTTTATAATAGGTATATGAAAATCCTTAAAATATATTATTTTGCAATTTTTATTATTTATAATTATATGTAAAAATAATATTATTGTTTGTATGCTTCATCTTTCTTTTAAAATAATAAGAAGAGAAACATTTACCCACCACACGTAGTCGTGTTTACAGGGGGGCTGTGCTATTTCCTTTGTTATGATAACAAGGCAAACACGTACACGTCGAGTACTGCCACCCAACACGCAATGTCTTGGTTCCCACAGTTCCTACGATTCCCACCTTGTTATGCGCTAAATAAGGTGTGAAAATAAAAAAATATGGTATTTACTATACTTTAGTGACCATAGAACGCTCCGCTGGTCGCCACTACGGCCTTTAGTGCGAACATCTGAACGTCAATTACTTTGATATATATATATATATATATATATATATATATATATATATATATATATATATATATATATATATATATATATATATATATATATATATATATATATATATATATATATATATATATATATATATATATATATATATATATATATATATATATATATATATATATATATATATATATATATATATATATATATATATATATATATATATATATATATATATATATATATATATATAGATTACACATAAAATTATATAAATATCAATAAAAGCATGTAAACCAAAGAAAATCACACACAATAACAACATTTTAAGCAGATTACATTGTTTTATTTAAAATTTATAAAATCGTGAAAATCTAAGATTTTATAATGTGAACCAGTAAGAACTGGAAAACGTGTCATACGTGAATAAAATTTTCGATTTTCTACTAAAAAAACATGCGTGCGTACAAAGTACACATGTCAGAAGTGAAACTTCTTTGGCGAACTAATTTATAAATCTTGTTTATATTTATACAAATCTAAAACTTTAAATTTCCAAGATTAAGAGGAAGGGAAAAAGGAAGATAGGTTAGGAATTTAATTGTCATTAAAATAAAATAATTAAAGAGAATTATTAAAATATATTTATTTTATATTGTTTGAAAAATAATATAATCAAATCTCAGATGTTGAATATTATTAAAATTCCTCGTGATTTTTTGTAAATATTAAAAATACCTAATCCAATTTAAATATATACAAAATTTTTGTAAATTAATGATAACTCTAGAAATTCCAATTTTTAAATTAAAATTTCGTCAAAAGAATTTATGAAATATTGTAATTTATGAAGTATTTTATGCACAATGATTTATTGAAATCTCAAATGACGAATTGTAAATAAAAATGCCACGTGTTTTTTGTCAATATTAGAAATTATTAATTAAGTTTTGTTTTTGAATTCAAAATTTAGAAAAGCGAATTTATGAAATATTTTTATTTTATGGTAAATGATTTATTAAATTATCAAATGACGAGTGGCAAGTTGAAATAGCACATGTTATTTGTAAATCTTAAAACTACTTAACCTTCAAACCAATTATCATAAAAAATTGTAAATAAACAAAAAGATCACAGATATATTACTTACTTCGAATAATTGCTTGATACAGGACAACTTACAAATTTATTCACAAAGTTTTTCACAAAATTTTTATTTATAAAATTCACTTACTGTTTATTCACTGTAGAAGTGCCTAATGATATTGTAAATATTACGCTATGCGACAGAAATGCCATCTAAAGTTCTGATAATTAACTAGTAAACGAATACACAACCAATAGGGCGTGTATTCTTTCTCGATATCCCGTATTCTCTCTCTCTCTTCTTCAATCTTTCTCACTATAGCTCTCTCCCACCTCACACTCCATAGCACTATGCGTGATACGACGTTCGCTCTGTCTCACTTTTTCTCTCAATCTTTCTCACTCGCTTGCTCCCTACTCTCACTCCACGGCTAGTTGCTCATGCTACGTTCGCCCTGTCTTACTCTCTCTCAATCGGTCCCGATCACTCTCTCTCTCTTTTCCGACACTTCCGTTGCATACCGGCGTGACGTTTCATTTGTAAAAATTTTACCCTCATGCGCCTAAAGAAGTTTCACTTCAAAAACTTTGTTAAAGTCTAAAGTCTAGTCTAGTCTAGAATACTTGGAAAATCTTTAAGAAAGGCTTTAATTCAATCATGATGAAGATAATATAGCTGCGTAACGTACTAGAAGTTGAGTTCCGCCACTCAACACGCAATACCTCGAAAAAAGGCGGAAAGCGGGGACGGGGAAAACAGGGACTAAGCAACGGAGTGTCTTAACACTAGGTTCCCACAGTCCCTGCAGTTCCCTCTGCCTACCCTGCCGTGTGCGAATGAAGCGTGAAGCTAAAAAAATCGTATATGATATTAACTACAAAACCACAACAGACAGAAACTAGTTATTTATAAATTGACCAATTCAATCTTATTCTAAATCTTAACAAACCTAATTGTGCTCATTTGAATTTATAAAAACAATTGTAACAGAAATACATTAAAAGCAAAATAGTATTGGTGGGAATATTCTTTTTATAATATGGCATTGCGGATAGTATTTGGACGGTGAAACGATTTCCCTGTACTATAGTACCGTTATGTGCACTTGGTTTTTTAACCGAACAAAATTTTACAAAAAGTGACAACACATTTTAGTTGAAACCGATATAAATTTTTTTTCTTTATAAAACTGTTCCATGAAATATTTCAATGTAGTGTTTTTTATCTTAAAAAGATAGAATTTTTAGCTTTGTTAAATATGACAAATATTAAGGTTCAAACTCTAACTGAGTTTTATTTTGTTGTCATATATTCTCTATGATAAAGATAATATAGCTGCGTAACATACTAGACGTTGAGTTCCGCCACTCAACACGCAATGCCTCGAAAAAAGGCGGAAAGCGGGGACGGAGAAAACAGGGACTAAGCAACGGAGTAATTAAAATAAGGAAGAAAGCAACAACTTTATAAAATAGTTAAAATATTTCCATTTTACATATGACTTCATGACGTCGCAGTAATAGTCGAAAAATAAAAAAACAAATATCGATATAAAACAAGTTCCGTTAAGTAAATTATGAGTGTACCACATAACATAATCAATAAAGCACTTTAGGGGTGAAAAGGTAACAAACCGATTAATAACAACGTTATGTTATATAACAAATAATTAATCAATACGTATGTATGTCTCAATATGGAATTACAAAACCTAATATGAGGTGAAGCTATATCTTATTTGTTAATATATATGTGTAATTACTACGATCTTCAAACTTTAATTAAATATAAATTTAGGAAGATCATAATATAATAAATGATTTTAGTAATATACTTTCCGTTTACTTTATGCCACATGACTTGTTTGTTTTCGAGCTTGAGCTTTCGTTTATAAATGATTCTGTCTACGACTATATAATATTATAAAACTTAGTACCTTATATGCCATTAAAGTAAAGGTTACGAGCAACTATTTTCAAACTATATTTCAGAACAGCACTCTAGTTTTACTCATAAGTTTGCTTAATCTGTTTATATAGATTGAAGTTGCACTATATCGCTAGGCGACGATCGGAAGTGGAAAGTTGTGCTGCCACCGCAGCCACATCTGGTGAGGAAATGATAGTGCTCTGATTTAATAAACTGACATTATTTATTACGTTATGTCAACCTCTGTCTACACTCTTATATATCCTTCTTTTAAGATATATAGATATACTCGTCAATTCATCTTTTGGGTAATCTTATAAGTTAAGTGGTTGGATTACTCTAGAAAATAAATCTTGATATCGCTACCTTAAAGTTAATAACTTCTTAATTACGACAGGTTTTTAAAATTTCTTGTAGTCTTAATGATCTATTAATTAAAACTAATTATTATTTAAGAATTACATTTTAACAAAATAATATTTAAAACTGTAAAAAGATCTTGGTAAAAGCTTAAGATCAGTAAATATTGAAAGTAAAGCTGATGTAGGTCATGAATTATTTCATCATGCGATTCGCAGCTTCCTGTTCAAAATTGAGTTTACTTAGTTCAGTTAATCCGTTTAGTGAACCTTTAGCCAAGTCCGCTACATAGGTCGCCACTTACCTTTACAATATAATATGCTTCAAAGTATATTATTTTTGTGCAATCCATCTAACCATCTAATCCAGTAAACATACTTATTATTTAATTTCTAAAGAAATTAATATATATATACGAATATAATTTAAAAACAACTTAATTTAAATATTTTGTCTTAATGTAAATAACAGAATATAAAAATGTATTTGTATTTATATTACATTTTAAAAACAATTTATAGAATTCAATATATAACAATAATAGCATATTTTATTATTATATATTTTGTATGCATAGGTGATAAGATAAAACAAGTTCAAAAGAATATTTTTAATAATACAGTTATAGGTAAAAAAAGCTCAAAATATTTAAAGATTACTAAATATTTTAAGCATTGTGTCATATTTTGTTTATTTATCTGAACGTCATTTAAGAACGAAAGTTAATTTTTCCAAAGAGTCTAGTCTTGCAATCTTTTTCACTTTACTAAAAATAAATTAAACTGTAAAAAATTATGTAGATCTAGTTGTATGCTTAAGATTTGAAATTTAATCAGTACTGTGCCAAATATTTTATTTTATAGTTTCGAAACATAAATTCTGACCAAAAATCAGCTTTTATTTTTTAATTCTGAAATTTTTTTCCTAGTCAGGCTCATGGCCCATTTCGGTGAACTGCCTCACTTATCTAAAAGCCATAATAGTCGAAGCGTTTCTTTTTTAAATGATACTTTCACCATCAGATACAAATGTAAGCAGCCCAGCGTAATAAATTGCTATCAATTTAGAATAGATCTACAATTCATTACGATCCGCGATCACTCCGGAATGTACCCGTCCTTGGCGTTGAGATAAATTGATTCAGTGAAAACTTTTATTCCCTTTGACAAAAGACTATTTGAACGTGTTCCATTGATATTGTGAAGTAAAAAAACTCGTTCAAAAATTATATTCTTTTTATAAATTCCTCAAATGTTATTATAATGTTATAAGTTAGAATGACGTTTGTGAAGTGATCACAATAGGTTTAGGGAAACCTGGCTGAGTTTCTTGTGGGCTCTTCACATCAGGCCGCGCTTGGAACACTCGTAACCTTAGTTTTAAGTCGTGGAGTGTGGAGGTTTAAGAGGGGCTCAATTCGATATTTATTATCAAATTGGGCTCCTTTGACACTCCTCCGTTCGCTCTATCTGACGTACACAAGTGATCATCTTATTGATTCTAAGTGGAAAATAAATAAAATATAATATTAGTAAATACCTCCCACTACCTTCTTCACAAATTTCACGTCAAAATATATTTAAACCTTTCACTTCTTTAAGCCGAAACCTTTGATGTTATTCATTAAGTAGTAAATAAACGTTTGAACTGATAGCCAACGCCGGCTCTATAGACTAAATGTGCTTAACTACGAACTATACACATTTATATAAAGTTTTTCATACACCACTACTCAATTCGGTTACAAACTACGTATATATTCCATTTCTGAAACTGGAACTCAATGGGATAAGCAATGTATCATTTTTTTATTTTGCTCAATACCTCTCGTATGTATTCGATTCGTAACGTAAAATGATTTTAAAGCAATCGAGTTAAACGAGTCTTATTTGTAAATCTTTTGTTCTATATATTGAAGTAATATTTCAAGTTACACTGGAAGGATTTTTCTGAAACACGAAATTTTAGATTTCAGGATGTAATATGTAATGTAATATGTAATTTTATAGTAAAATATATTGTTTATTTCAAATTTCACGTTTCAAATATTTTTGTTAGTATATATAATTAAGCGGGCTCTACAGGTTCCAAAAATTTAAAGAAATCAATATTTTAATTATGTAACATAAATGATTTTACAAAAAAATCACATAATATTGATACTAAAAATAAGTTTTTAACTTAAGTTTTTAACTAAGTGAATCCTATTCCTAACTTTATCTAAAAGACAATTTACGCCATTCAACATTGAATGTTCTGACAATTATCGAAAGGGCTATCTTGCCAAAAAATAAAGAAGCTTTTTCTTTACTTATTATCACATAACAAAGATCAAATTACCTGAGTATTTCAAATTTTGATTGCATTTTAATTTGTACAACTTTATGATTGTTATTTTGTATTGCAATTAAATAATTTAAATAACACTTTTACCTTTACTCACCGTCCGAGGGTACCCTTTAAGCACGAATTGTAATGATAGAGATGGTACCGTCAAAAAAAAGTAACGTTTAACAATATAGCTATCTAACTTCTTGGAATATAGTTTTTAAACAAATTAAAAGAAATAAATATGATCTAAGTTTCAAAACAAGATTTTCTTATATCTTGTTATAAGAATAGTTACACACTATTTAAGCTACATTTCGTATACAAAACTTAATATTTTACAATATTTACAATTATTACTTACAATACTTGCAACATCATACTAACAGTAAACAAATATTTCATATTTTACTTTCTGTTAATCCGAGCTTTATAACAAAAATGAATATGAAAAACGCTACCTTTATATGACACCGTGATGTCAGCAGCAGTTTGGACAATTAACTAAATACTGTTATCTTTGTAGTACATAGGTCTTTATAGTTACATGCAGTATTCTGGATATAGAAGGTACGCAGACGGAACATAGTGCTAAAATACTCTATGTTTCGCTTTTTAAATTTTGATACAATACGCGTTGAGCTACGACTTTTGGTTACTGAACATAGTAAAAACCGTCTTTCTTCTATGATATTGTGATTTTTCTCTACTTCTCTATTTCAAAATGTAATATAGATTTCGTCGTCAGCCAATCGCTGTCCACTGTTGGACAAAGGCCTCCCCAAGTTTGCGCCAAACATCCCGGTCCTCCGCAACCCTCATCCAGCCTACTCCGGCAACCCTGCGTATGTCGTCGGTCCAGCGAGCCGGAGGGCGTCCTACACTACGTTTGCCAAGACGCGGTCTCCACTCCAGGACTCGTCTGCCCTAGCGGCCATCGGTTCTGCGGCAGACGTGGCCAGCCCATTGCCACTTCAGCTTGCTAATTTTGCGAGCTATGTCGGTTACTTTCGTTCTCTCACGGATAACCTCATTTCTGATTTTATCCTTGAGAGAGACCCCGAGCATAGCTCGCTCGCTAATTGTAGACGTAAGAACTCGACGGAGCTTGCCAAATGCCGCCCAACCCAACTGAATCCTCCTATCCGCTTCTTTCTCAAAGTTGTGTCGGCCAAGTTGTATTGTCTGGCCTAGGTAGATGTAGTCCTGTACAACTTCGAGAAGAACGCCGTCGACCCGTACTGGTCTCGGCATGACATTTCTGTTGAACATAACTTTTGTTTTGTCCAAGTTCATACCAAGACCTACACGTCGGGAGGACTCATTTAGGTCGTTCAGCATTCGGTTCAGCTCTTCCAGCGTCTCTGCAAAGATGACTATATCGTCGGCAAAACGAAGATGAGAGATATACTCTCCATTGACGTTGACGCCTCGTTCAATCCAGTCCAGGGTTTTAAAGACATCCTCCATCGCGTTGGTGAACAGTTTCGGGGATATCACGTCCCCCTGTCTCACTCCACGATGGAGCCGAATAGGTCTTGTTCGCTGATCTTGGATTTGGACGGTCATCGTCGCAGCGTTGTAGAGACATCTCATCACTTCGATATATCGCCAGTCGATTTGACATCTCTGCAGAGACTCCAAAACAGCCCAGGTCTCGATGGAATCGAAGGCTTTCTCATAGTCCACAAATGCCATACACAGCGGCTGATTATACTCCTCAGTCTTCTGTATAATTTGCCAAACAGTACGTTACGAACCGTCTCGCCATTAAACTCGATGAATACCAACCTCCGGAACAAGCCGGGTTTCGAAAAGACTATATAGATTTAGACTTATGTATTATTTATTTTAAATTTATTCAAACATTTTAGAAACATTTCGAATAATTTTGACAGCACAGATAACCAAGCTCTGTAGATTCCAGAAATTCAAAAAAATATATATTTTTTAAAGTAACATTATAAATATTTTGTAAAAAAAAATTACATAATGTAGATACTAGAAAATAACTTAAATTTTTCTGTAAATCCGAGTTTAATAACAAAAATAAATATACGAAACGCTACCTTTATACGACGCTGTAATTAATTAAATATTATAAAAATATTACCAGCTACGGTATAACACGCGTCCATCCGCCCTAATGGTGATAAAAAAAGTAATAAAAGTGAAAATATACTAATGATTGATTTAAAATCGCTATTGTGATGAATGGATGAAATGGTATTTTCTTACTACAGAACTTCTTTATAGCTACATGCAGTATCCTGAATCTAGTATGTAGCTAAACGGAACATGGTGCTAAAATACTCTATTCTTCGCTTTTTACCTTTTGATACATTGCTCATTAGTGTGTTGCGGAACCATTTAAGAGAAGGAATCGTATACACAACCGTCGTGTTTATTCAATCATACTTTGTATCGCTGTGCCACTGCGGCCAATTCGATTTTTGTTTACTTAAGGAGCGAAAACCGTTGTATTTGTCTCTTTCTATTGTCGTTGGCTATTTTTTCCAATAGGTTAATCCTGCCTTAGTATGTGTACAATATAGTTTGCATTACACGGAAAATTTGCAAATTGTCTCACATTCTTCATACATTGTTCATAAGAAAAAATCAAATGCAAGTAAAGTGTATTTTCTTTACTATAAAAACGTAAATGTTAAACCCAAATTTTTAAAAAAAATATTGCTCTCAATTTTCCATTAAGGCGGGAAACTATTGACAAATCGTTCCCTTTTCATCAAAGTATGTGAAATATTTCATATTTGACAGTGAAATATTAAGGCTAGTTGACTTCCATATCGATCAGGTCACAGTACCTAAATTAATTCAAATCATTTTACGGAGGAACTTTATAATAATAAATTTGTTATATTGAGATATAAAAGAAAAAATATTAGAAATGTTCAATTTTCAATGTCATCCGGATTTGTGCTTTAATACATTTCCGGCACAAATTGTGGGTGTAGGATTGTTTATACCTGCGGCTTTGTTAGCGCGGATTTCGGATTTAGGCAGCTTCTTGTTCTATTTATAGTAGTTTTTACATTTTTACCTTATGTACTAATTTTCATCGAAAACAATAACAAATATTTCAGAGCAATAGTATATTTTTCAATTTTATTTTTTATTTATTTTTCAATTTTAGTTAGCATGTCACTGTTCTCAAGAGGAATGAAAAAGTAGGTTAGTGCTTAATGACACTGGCTGGATCATATTTTTAAGATTTAACCTCTAACAGAATAATAATGAGTACTCATTAGTTGGGCTTCGCTCAACAAAACAAGCGAAAGTGATAAAATTTAAACAATTACATAATATTTAATGTGCAAAAACGATTTTTATTGATTTGCTATTTAACATCGGTGCTTGCAACTTGAGATATGTTTCCATAAATTTCTCAAAGTACATACTAATACTTTAAAATACTTAATACTTTTCAAGCACTTACTTACATCTAGTTGGCATACTGCCTGTAAACGTGGTAGTTTATGGATTCAATTCTCAATCGGGGAGAATGAAATAAAAACACCACCTGACTGGATTGGACTGTGGTGGTTACTTGTTCAATCTTCATTCAGAGAATAAATTATTTTTATTTATTTTGTCTATTAAAGGCAAAGTGTGCCATTTAATAGGCGATATTACGAAGTGATTTTTCCCTACCGCGTGAAAGTAAAAAATAAGCATTTTAAATTAAATTAAATTTTTTTATTGTACAATTTCTAACTCAATAATCAGCTGACCCGAACTAATTGTTGAGGGTAAACATGAAATTTAGTTTTAGTCATTCAATTAGTGAATCACTAAAACTAAATTTCATACACATGGCAACATATTCCTACTGACTGCATTCTTGGTCAAGATTTAATTATAAATAACATATATCTGAATCTCCTGTACCGTAGTTTTGCGACTTGACTGTGCCAGTGACATGCGAATGTGCTACGTGATATCTCGACCCTCGTCTACTGCTAATGTTAACAACAGATTCGCTGTTCTGATTTCTCCCTTAAATATTTGTACATTCTAAATTAAAATATAACTTGTATAGTAAGCCATTGGAATAAATTATTGATGTCATGACGTCGAGGTTTCGCTTCCTGAGTGGTCCAGAGAGTTTCACTCCAGGAACTGACATGACAAGGCATTGTCTTCTGACATTCCAACCGACGCAAAATGTGGCCATACCATCTCAGACGACGCTCTTGGAGCTTATCCACTACGTCATGAAGAATACCTCAAATGAATGTGTTGCGTATACGGTCGGCCTGCATTCACAATTAAGTTCAATTTAAGTTTGGTAAAATATAAAACATTGGGTTTTATAGAATTGTGTGTTATATATTTGATCGATTTAAATTAGATCAACCAATTTTAATGTAAGTTTGACTTTTGAAAATAAAATGCTATAGCAATTTTTTTCACGTGTACTATAACAGAAAGTTATTTTTGTTTTAGCATCGCTGTATCCACTTATTAGGTAGTATGTACCTAAACGAATCTAAAAGCGGATAAGACATTGCATCTTCAGTGCAGAAAGACAAAATAAAAAATAAAGATAAGAAAAAAGAGAAGCAGGTATTAGTAATATATAAGGAAGTCGTTCATTTTGATTTTGTCTCTTAGCAAAAATATATTTCAATTATTTAATTATACAATGTTTTGTGTTACACTGAATATTCAGAACAAATAACTTCCTGCTTTATTCAATACATAAGAGGTATAGTGAAAAAACCTAGGTTACGACACATTATTTACTTTGCAAAGGTAATGGAATGTAGTAAAAAAAAAACAAAACATGAAATCAATTTTAATTTCAAGGATTAAAAAAGACAGTGGTCGTTTACAAAATCTTTTTATAATTGCTTCAAAAAATTAAAATATATTTGTGTAAATTTATTTAAGTCAACCTTATTTAATATATCTGTTGTTGTCACCTAAAATTAAAACTTTAGTCACGTAACAAATTATTCAAAATGTTGTTAGAAGTTATAATTTAGCATTAGTTTGTAAGAACTCAAGTTACATGGTGATTTAAAGTGTTGCTCATAACGATAACTTTAACTGACAGTGTTAAGTCAATTCAATTGATTATTTCTTTCGGAGATCGATATATATAAATTTTTACAAATAAAAAACATTATCGAATGTAATGAAAAATATGTTTGATAAATTATAATACGGCTTGAATGAATTTAAACTAAACAATTTCTTTCAAGTGGGGACGGAGTAAGCAGGGACTAAGTAACGGAGTGTCTTAACACTAGGTTCTTATGGTTCCTGCAGTTCCCTCTGCCTACCCTGCTATGTGCGGGATAAAGCGTGAAGGTAAAAAAAAAAAAAAAAAATATTTCTTTCATCAATCATAAAACTGAATATCTACAATATATCTTGAAATAGGAAATTTTGTGACTCAGCCAAATCGATTTTGTTTATCTTTATGTATTATTTATAATAAGACTCATAACTCCATGATCCATGCTTTATCTCATTGAGTTCAAATTTCAGAATTGGAATATCTACTTATTTTGTAACTGAATTGAGTAGTGTATTTATATAACCGTGATACAGTTTACAATTAAGTATATTTACTTTATTGTGCCGGCGTTGGTACGATATTGATTTTTAATATAATAATTTTTAAATGTACACATACTAACTTATTGAAATCAGATCTTTTACTATATTTTTATGAAAATATGAAATATTTGTCATATTTACTTTATACAACATTATATTGTACATACATATTTCTTCATCATCTTAGCGCAACAGAGTCGAACAATCTATACTGTATGTAAGCGTGACGATAGAAAGATACAAATTAATATAATATCTCATATCTGGTGAGACATAGTGTGAGACTTAACACGCAATGTCTGAAGTTGTAGAGAAAAAATAGAAAACGGAGTATCCCGACGCTAGGTTTTTTCTGTTTATAAAAAAAATATAAATATAATATATAAATAATAATAAAATATAAATAATGAAAGTAAAACATCCTACTGTTTATATTGGATAAAAAAAAATTCTTTCTTTATGAGTGTTTCTTGAAAGATAAATAAAGTAACAAATATGTGAACGTATAAGGTTATTTCATTATATTTTTCAGTTCATAGAAGAAGCAATATCTACGTGGTGTTGGCAAAATCGTTTGCTCTATTACGTTTAATTTGAAAGCCCTTTGAGATTCAATAAATTATTTATTATTTAATGAAGAGTAAAATGAAATGTGACAATCGTATTTAATTAATGAAAACTTAATGAAACGATATAGCGTAAATTAATAATTAATTAGCTATAAAATGGTACAAAGGCTTGAAGATGTGAAAGATTTAAATATGAATGTCTTAGCACTATTTTCTATTATATTTCATGAAACGTATCTTGATATTTTAAAAATATTTATGACAATATAATATCAAATTAAATTATAGTTAGAATGTTACATTTCTTTAATAAAGAGAAGATTTTTTAATAAACCAATAACAATTAAAAAAATTATAATATAGTTATCGTTTCACAATATAACTGAAACTCGTTCAGATAGTCTTTTGTCAAAGGGAATAAAAGTTTTCAATGAATCAATTTATCTCAACGCCAAGGACGGGTACATTCCGGAGTGATCGCGGATCGTAATGAATTGTAGATCTATTCTAAATAGATAGCAATTTATTACGCCGGGCTGCTTACATTTGTATCTGACGACGAAAGTTTCATTTAAAAAAGAAACGCTTGATTCGACTATTATGAGCGAAATCGGCCATGACCCTGATGACTAGGTTGTAAGACCTGTCTCTTAGAAAAATCTTTAAAAAGTGCTCAATTTATAATAAAATATTATTTTTACTTTAAATATTTTAAGCTTACGTCATATTTTGTCTAATTAAGTCTATTATAACTGTTCTTATAATTCTTTAGGAACTTTTTTACTTTGTTTTCTGGACATTTCTTTTGGCGTGTTGAGTAGCGAAACACTACGCCACGCTTTGTGTTATCAGATTATGAAAACAATAAGTTTTTCCCGAATTGGAATGGAATCGAATGCAACATGTTTGAGAAATAAGTCTCATCTTGATAACTGTATAGTATTTTATATACTTTAAATATTTCTTTCTTAAACACATTCAAAATTGATGATTAGCAACATCAAGTTTGAAATCAAGAAAAAAGATTTTTTTATTTAATTTGTTGTTATAATATTTTTTTTAACTATTTGTATAAGAGCTTAGAATGATGTGAGCAAGAAATTACTGTGACGTGTGCTTGTTACGACATTTGCGTGGTGCAAAAAGGCAATTAGTCCACGTTTCAAAGTTCCTTGTATAACGGTTAAGTATTTCGTTATTTATTAAATTAATTAATATTATATATTTTGCAGAACACATTGACCTGTACATCTCATTTTCTACTGTACACCTTTTATTTTCTTTCATTTAAAAAGTGTTCATATTTTTTAAAAATTTGACTGTTTTAGGCTTTTACCAAGACTTTTTTAAAATTTAAATATTCTCGTGGTAACATGTAATTTTCATAAAACAATATCTACATATTAATGGCGTTAGTGTTAAGTTTAATATATTGTGTACAATATTAAAAGCTACAAAAAATTTTTAATAGTACACGTTTATAAAATTGGTTGACATTTTGTTTGTAAAACTTGTTTTAATTTCTTACTGCTGTCATATTTAAGAAACTATCAAATATAGCAAGATTATAGATCGATAGCGACAACAAGATTTATTCCCTAGAGTAACTCAACCACTTAACTTACAAGATTACCGAAAAGATGAATTGACGTATTATCCGATATTAAATATAACATTATTTTTCATAAAATAATATTATTTATTTATTAATTTTATTTATTTTATTCATTTTATAATTAACATTTTTGTCTTTTTTAAATTATGATAAATGATCTTAAAATTGAAAACTCTGCTATATTTCCTAATTGTAAAAAGTACCTATATTTTAATTACATATATGTACTTATATTTAGAACGTGAAAGCATTTTCAATTACTATATATTTTTTTTAGCTTCACGCTTTATCCCGCATATTGCAGGGTAGGCAGAGCGAACTGCAGGAACCATGTGAACCTAGTGTTAAGACACTCCGTTGCTTAGGTCCTGCTTTCTCCGTTCTCACTTTCCGCCTTTTTTCGAGGCATTACGTGTTGAGTGGCGGAACTCAACGCCGCGCTTTACGGTTACTTTATGCCTGTTCTATTACTTTTTTCTTAATAATTTTACAGAATAAAGCTAACTATTATTATTATGTACCTGACATAAATATATTTACGTATACTAAAAGGAAGGTATATAGGAGTAAAAATATAGACATAAAGTAACAAACATTGTCAGTTTGTTAAATCAGATCACTAGCTTTTACTCACCGGATGTGGCTGTGGTTGCAGCACATCTTCCACATCCGAACGTCGCCTAGCGAGACAGTGCAACTTCAATCTATATAAATAGATTAGGCAAACTAGTGAATAAAACTAGAGTGCTGTTCTGGCATATACATTGGAAATAGTTGCTCGTAACCTTTACTTTAATAGCGTATAAGATAACTAAGTTAAATAATATTATATAATTGTAGAAAGTTTTTTTATATACAAGCATATATGTAGGTATATTTTAATTTTTGTCACTGTCACAAATACTTTTCTGTATAAGTGATATTTTGGTTTAAAAAACAAGACTGCTGTACAAAAACACGTTGTATAAATAAAATCATTAATCCTTGTAAATTTATTATTTACTAAGTCTCAAGGATAACGTATACTATAACAAGTAAGATGTAATTTCACCTTATATATTTTAGTTTTGTAGTTTCTTATCGGTACACATGTATTGATTACTTTTTTGTCGACATAATACTGTTATAAATCGGTAAAGCGCTTTGGGGTAAAAAGATAACAATCTTACGCCAAAGCACTTTACCGATCGTGCAATTTGGTACACCCATAACTTACGAAACGGAAAACGAGCTTCCCTTAATATCATATTATCTATTTATGCTTATTATTTTTTTATATTGACATTTGTTATTTTGTTTCTTAATGATTATAATTTAAGCATTTCATAAAATAGTAGCTTAATTTGTTCCTTTTTCAAATTACATATATACAGAGAGTACGTGACAATAAAATAAAACTATATACAGTTAGAGTTTGAACCTTGAACTTATATATTGAACAAAGCTCAAATTTCTATCTTTGAAAGATAAAAAATCACTGCAGTGAAATGTTGCATCAAACAGCTTTACAAAAAACTAAAATGATATTGGTCTTAACGATTTTGCTTTTTACGTATTCCTATTACATGCATTTTTATCAATTGAACTGAACTTGAATGATTTAAAATAAGATTAAATTGGTCAATTTATGACTAACTGATTTTGTAATCAATATCATACACGATTTTTGTATGAAATAATTGATATTTAAAATTAGAGAAACATATATTACGTTATGTAGCTTTATTATTTTTCTCATGATTGAATTAAAACATTTCTTAAAGATTTTTCCTGTATACTCTTTAGATCGTAACAAAGATTTTATAGAGATTGGTGATAATATCGATCAAGTGCAAATTTCTCCCAATTTTCAATGTAATTCTTTTTAAAAAGCCTCTGTAAGACAATTTGTATGTAATAAATTTTCCTCCATATTTTGAATAAAGCGTCTTGAAATATTTATTCATGGTAGTTATGAAAATAATTATTTGTGTATATTCACGACGGTGTGAAATAGGATTATACCTGTTTATTGAATAGCTATCGTTGTAAATATCACTTTTCTAAATTGTGATTTACTACCACCAATTTGTAAGTTATTATTATTTTTTTGCTATCGTCTGCGTATAACGCGACGGTTTCTGTGTTCGATTTCCAGTCGGGGAAAATAGATTTTTCTATTTCCATTTTCTTCGCTCTGGCACCTACCTAAAGCGTGGCGTTGAGTTCTGCCACTCAACATGCAATGCCTAGAAAAAAGACGGAAGCGGGGGCGGAGAAAGCAGGGACTAAGTAACGGAGTGTCTTAACACTAGGTTCCAATAGTTCCTGCAGTTCCCTCTGCCTACCCTGCCATGTGCGGGATAAAGTGTGAAGCTGAAAAAAAAATTCACTCTTTACAAAACTTTAAAAGTATAAAATTCAATAAAACTGTATGGGTATCAGGTATGGCATGTCATATTTAAATGTAAGAAACAAAACATTTTACTTTAAGTCTTCATTGAGAAAACACATACATACATTGTTAATTGTAGTTGATACATTCAAGATAACATCAATAATTTTAACGAAATCCAATGCTTTTAACCAAATATTAGTTATATATTTGATTGAAACTCATATTGTCTTGGGTCACACCGACCTGCATAAATCTAATTATAAAGATATTTTATTAATAAAATGATAGAATTATTATACATATATGTATGTAGTTAAATATATAGGCTACTACGCGAATTTACATTATTATAATTATAAATAATATTTAATTCTATTATAGTCTAGTCTAGTCTATTCTATCTAGTCTATTCTGATTACGTTTTGCATAAGTTTATTTTTCATATGTCATTTGTTTATATGTCAATTATTTAGGAAGTAACAATTTTGTTAAAAGTAAATGCTCCTTTTTAATTAAATAATAAGTAACCGATGCTGTATGCTGTAAGTCTTAACGAAAGTCTGAAATGCACTACAGTATAAGCACTCCTATCTCGATATTGATTATAAATAATAAAAACATTTCGTATAAATTATAAACTGTGACCGATGCCCATATCGTTGAGTTAAATGTACCTACAAGATATTATTCATCGACTTCTTTTATATAATAGTAAGCCTTGAGCCAAAGACAAATCAGCCATTTCCTTCTTTGTCCGACGTGCGGTTGATAATTATCAATATATTAAAATAATTGACGTTTGCACTAAAGGCCGCCGTGGCGACCAGCGGAGCGTTCTGTCCTCACTAGAGGTAATACAATATTTTTTTTTAATTTCACACCTTATTTAGCGCATAACAAGGCGGGAATCGTAGGGACTGTGGAAACATATATAATATATAGTTAATTATATATTACATATTAATATATAGTTAATTATATACACAATGACAATGTATAAAACAATATATACACAAAGCATGACAATGTATAAAAGTTTCGACGTACCTCGACTAAACGACAAAATACGATTTAAGTTAGCGGTCCCCAAAAGGCACGGATATTTCTAAAACTTTTCTATTTTTTTTAATTCACGCTTTATCCAGCGCATAGGAAAGAAGTAGAAAAAACTGAAGGGCGGTGGAAATATTAAGACACTATATTCCCTGTTTCCTGACTTTTAATGGTATGCGTGTTGAATGGCGGAACTCAATGCCGAGTTCGCGTAGTTGTTGCCAAAACAAAGAAAATGGAAATTAAATTCAAGTCTTTTTTAGATTGTTATAAACATGTCGTGTTTCCAAGAAAGATCATGTCACTCCTTGGTTATTAAGGTAGGAAAACGTAAATATTTTGTATTTATATTTTACCGTAACAGGAAATGAGATCTTCAACGTTAGTAGCTAATTAAGCTACTAAGTTTCTACTTAGAAAGAATCATATTACGCAAATGTACATGTAAATAAAATGATTACGTTTATTAAAACATAATTTCTAGAATTTCGCGTTTATATTGTGTGAAAAGTAAGATTGAAATGGATTGCTGTTGTGCTACAAGATTGAAGTGAAATACATAAATAGTTTAACACATGTAGAAATCGTTATAGTATTCATGGTCTATGTATATGTATATGTATATGTATATATATATATATATATATATATATATATATATATATATATATATATATATATATATATATATATATATATATATATATATATATATATATATATATATATATATATATATATATATATATATAGGCGTAACGTCTGCCTGTATGGCATGGTTTCTGAGTTCGATCCCCAGTCGGGGAAGATGGATTTTTCTATTTCCATTTTCTTCACTCTGGTAAACTAGGCAAAGCGCGGCGTTGAGTTCCGCCACTCAGCACGCAATGCCTCGAAAAAAGCGGAAAACGGGGACGGAGAAAGCAGGGACTAAGCAACGGAGTGTCTTAACACTAGGTTCCCACGGTCCCTGCAGTTCCCTCTGCCTAGGGTAGGCAGCCATGTGCGGGATAAAGCGTGAAGCTAAATATATATATATATATATATATATATATATATATATATATATATATATATATATATATATATATATATATATATATATATATATATATATATATATATATATATATATATATATATATATATATATATATATATATATATATATATATATATATATATATATATATATATATATATATATATATATATATATATATATATAATACAAGACTGCTGTACAAAAACACGTTGTATAAATAAAATCATTAATCTTTGTAAATTTATTATTTACTAAGTCTCAAGGATAAAGTATACTATAATAAGTAAGATGTAATTTCACCTTATATATTTTAGTTTTGTAGTTTCTTATCGGTACACATGTATTGATTACTTTTTTGTCGACATAATACTGTTATAAATCGGTAAAGCGCTTTGGGGTAAAAAGATAACAATCTTACGCCAAAGCACTTTACCGATCGTGCAATTTGGTACACCCATAACTTACGAAACGGAAAACGAGCTTCCCTTAATATCATATTATCTATTTATGCTTATTATTTTTTTATATTGACATTTGTTATTTTGTTTCTTAATGATTATAATTTAAGCATTTCATAAAATAGTAGCTTAATTTGTTCCTTTTTCAAATTACATATATACAGAGAGTACGTGACAATAAAATAAAACTATATACAGTTAGAGTTTGAACCTTGAACTTATATATTGAACAAAGCTCAAATTTCTATCTTTGAAAGATAAAAATCACTGCAGTGAAATGTTGCATCAAACAGCTTTACAAAAAACTAAAATGATATTGGTCTTAACGATTTTGCTTTTTACGTATTCCTATTACATGCATTTTTATCAATTGAACTGAACTTGAATGATTTAAAATAAGATTAATTTGGTCAATTTATGACTAACTAATTTTATAATCAATATCATATACGATTTTTGTATGAAATAATTGACATTTAAAATTAGAGAAATATATATTACGTTATACAGCTTTATTATTTGTCTCATGATTAAATTAAAACATTTTTTAAAGATTTTTCTGTATACTCTTTAGATCGTAACAAAGATTTTGTAGAAGTGGGTGATAATGTCGATTAAGTGCAAATTTCTCCCAATTTACAATGTAATTCTTTTTAAAAAGCCTCTGTAAGACAATTTGTATGTAATAAATTTTCCTCCACATTTTGAATAAGGCGTCTTGAAATATTTATTCATGGTAGTTATGAAAATAATTATTTGTGTATATTCACGACGGTGTGAAATAGGATTATACCTGTTTATTGAATAGCTATCGTTGTAAATATCACTTTTCTAAATTGTGATTTACTACCACCAATTTGTAAGTTATTATTATATTTTTGCTATTTTATTTTTTTGCTAACGTCTGCGTATAACTCGACGGTTTCTGGGTTCGATTTGCAGTCGGGGAAGATGGATTTTTCTATTTCCATTTTCTTCGCTCTGGCACCTCCCAAAGAAAGGCGTTGAGTTCTGCCACTCAACACGCAATGCCTAGAAAAAAGGCGGAAAGCAGGGACGGAGAAAGCAGGGACTAAGCAACGGACTGTCTTAACACTAGGTTCCAATAGTTCCTGCAGTTCCCTCTGAAGCTAAAAAAAAATCACTCTTTACAAAACTTTAAAAGTATAAAATTCAATAAAACTGCATGGGTATCAGGTATGGCATGTCATATTAAAATGTAAGAAACAAAACATTTTACTTTAAGTCTTCATTGAGAAAACAAATACATACATTGTTAATTGTAGTTGATACATTCAAGATAACATCAATAATTTTAACGAAATCCAATGCTTTTAACCAAATATTAGTTCTATATTTGATTGAAACTCATATTGTCTTGGGTCACACCGACCTGCATAAATTTAATTATAAAGATATTTTATTAATAAAATGATAGAACTATTATACATATATGTATGTAGTTAAATATATAGGCTACTACGCTAAATTTACATTATTATATTTATAAATAATATTTAATTTTATGTCTATTCTGATAACGTTTTGCATAAGTTTATTTTTCATATGTCATTTGTTTATATGTCAATTATTTAGGAAGTAACAATTTTGTTAAAAGTAAATGCTCCTTTTTAATTAAATAATAAGTAATTGATGCCGTATGCTATAAGTCTTAACGAAAGTCTAAAATGCACTACAGTATAAGCACTCCTATCTCGATATTGATTATAAATAATAAAAACATTTCGTATAAATTATAAACTGTGACCGATGCCCATATCGTCGAGTTAAATGTACATACAAGATATTATTCATCGACTTCTTTTATATAATAGTAAGCCTTGAGCCAAAGACAAATCAGCCATTTCCTTCTTTGTCCGACGTGCGGTTGATAATTATCAATATATTAAAATAATTGACGTTTGCACTAAAGGCCGCCGTGGCGACCAGCGGAGCGTTCTGTCCTCACTAGAGGTAATACAATATTTTTTTTTAATTTCACACCTTATTTAGCGCATAACAAGGCGGGAATCGTAGGGACTGTGGAAACATATATAATATATAGTTAATTATATATTACATATTAATATATAGTTAATTATATACACAATGACAATGTATAAAACAATATATACACAAAGCATGACAATGTATAAAAGTTTCGACGTACCTCGACTAAACGACAAAATACGATTTAAGTTAGCGGTCCCCAAAAGGCACGGATATTTCTAAAACTTTTCTATTTTTTTTAATTCACGCTTTATCCAGCGCATAGGAAAGAAGTAGAAAAAACTGAAGGGCGGTGGAAATATTAAGACACTATATTCCCTGTTTCCTGACTTTTAATGGTATGCGTGTTGAATGGCGGAACTCAATGCCGAGTTCGCGTAGTTGTTGCCAAAACAAAGAAAATGGAAATTAAATTCAAGTCTTTTTTAGATTGTTATAAACATGTCGTGTTTCCAAGAAAGATCATGTCACTCCTTGGTTATTAAGGTAGGAAAACGTAAATATTTTGTATTTATATTTTACCGTAACAGGAAATGAGATCTTCAACGTTAGTAGCTAATTAAGCTACTAAGTTTCTACTTAGAAAGAATCATATTACGCAAATGTACATGTAAATAAAATGATTACGTTTATTAAAACATAATTTCTAGAATTTCGCGTTTATATTGTGTGAAAAGTAAGATTGAAATGGATTGCTGTTGTGCTACAAGATTGAAGTGAAATACATAAATAGTTTAACACATGTAGAAATCGTTATAGTATTCATGGTCTATGTATATGTATATGTATATGTATATATATATATATATATATATATATATATATATATATATATATATATATATATATATATATATATATATATATATATATATATATATATATATATATATATATATATATATATATATATATATATATATAGGCGTAACGTCTGCCTGTATGGCATGGTTTCTGAGTTCGATCCCCAGTCGGGGAAGATGGATTTTTCTATTTCCATTTTCTTCACTCTGGTAAACTAGGCAAAGCGCGGCGTTGAGTTCCGCCACTCAGCACGCAATGCCTCGAAAACGGCGGAAAGCAGGGACGGAGAAAGCAGGGACTAAGCAACGGAGTGTCTTAACACTAGGTTCCCACGGTCCCTGCAGTTCCCTCTGCCTAGGGTAGGCAGCCATGTGCGGGATAAAGCGTGAAGCTAAATATATATATATATATATATATATATATATATATATATATATATATATATATATATATATATATATATATATATATATATATATATATATATATATATATATATATATATATATATATATATATATATATATATATATATATATATATATATATATATATATATATATATATATATATATATATATATATATATATATATATATATATATATATATATATATATATATATATATATATATATATATATACTTAGTCTTGCCATAAATATTGTTATAAAGAAAAGCACGATTTTTTTTTTATACGTAACATTTATTCCTTTCATAGTGAGTTAGTTTAATACATCAATATATAACTATTAAAAATATACAATGTTTATTCGAAGTGGTCCCCATTGGCTGCAATACAGTCTTTTAAACGTTGAGGCCAGTTATCAATAGCAGCACGAACTCTTTCTAGAGGAAAATTCTTCACTGCCAACCGAATGGATCGTTTTAGGGACTCCAAATTATCATGGCGTTTAGAGCAAGCCTTACTCTCTAAAACTGACCATAAATCATAATCCAATGGATTTAGGTCAGGACTTGACGACGGCCAGTTTTCAGTGCTGATAAAGTCCGGAACGTTAGTTTTCAACCAAGATTGGGTGGATCGAGCTCTATGACCCGGTGCCGAGTCTTGTTGAAAGCACCATTCTTTGTTATTGAACATGGTGTTAGTTAAAAACTTAACTACCGTCTCAAGAATGGTATTTTGATAAACTTGTGCCGACGTTTTAATACCTTTTTCACAAAAATATGGCTCAGTCACCCCTTCATAGCTAACACCCCACCAAACCATCACTGAAGTGGGATAATGCCCACGTTGTACTCTGTTTACTAATTGCGAAGCTTCTTTAGAGCTTCCAGCATAAATACGGTCATTTTGTTTATTAAAATACTGCTCAATTGTAAAAATTTTCTCATCCGTAAACAAAATTTTTTTGTGACCTCCCTTTGCGTACCGCTTAAGTAGTTGTTTGGATTTTACCACCCTATTCTTCTTTAAATTATCAGTTAAGAAGTGACCAGTACGTCTCTTATAGGCTGCAAGTCCTAAGTCATCTTTTAATATACGCGACATGGTCTTAGGAGCTATCTTCATCTCCCGAGATAAAATCTTTTGCTTACGGACAGGATTTCTTCGAATTCTTTCCCTAACTGCTTTAATCACCTTTTTCACACGAACGGTACGTGGACGGCCAGATCTTTTTCTGTCACAAACAGAGGAGGTATCATTGTACCTATCAATAGCCCGGTAAACAAACATTTAACTAATACCAAGCGGGTGGAGGGCTTTAAAAATTGCACTTTTCTCCATACCTACTTTATGTAAGGCAATCACAGCGATTCGGTTCTCTTTATCACCCCACTCCATTTTAATATAACAAAATATTTAACAATATAATGACGCGAAAATAAGAAAACACATCAAGCAATCATATAAAAATGACAGATTCCAAATTCAAACGTAATATTTTCTTTTTTTGAATAGTAACAGTATTTATGGCCAGACTAAGTATATATATATATACATATATATATATATATATATATATATATATATATATATATATATATATATATATATATATATATATATATATATATATATATATATATATATATATATATATATATATATATATATGTACCGTGATATATTAGCACAATTTGAGATGTACTAACTAACTGTAACTGGAAGATATTATCTTAAACAATTTGCAGACAATATGTACGCAGGGCAGCTTTAGTTGATCGACACAGTTATCTTCAAGGCTATGGTGAAACTAAAGTACACGACTTTATTTTCCTACTCCCTATTAACTCATCATCATCATGGGAAGACCATTTTTTAAAATCAAGCAACATTCCTAAAAATATTTATCTTTTTTAATTTAAGTATTTAATATTTATAAATTTAACATTTCGCAATTTTCATTTATTTCTTTAAAAATTGAACAAATATAATCTCGTATGCTTCTGAAATCGTTAAAAATTCCACTGTGGTGTCTGGTTCAGTCTACGCCAGGAGCAATGAATTACATTCATATCTTTGAAGAAATATTCTTTCGAATTCCTTATAAAAGTTAATAACTATCTATTGTAAAGTACTTGTATACCATGGTTTCTGACTGCAATGATATTTGCAAGCTACAGCGTGAATCTGAACAAGGAATTGTTAAAATTGTTTGAACTATCTGTGAAGTTTTCATTGTTTGAACTATTAAATAAAAAAGCGATCAATCAACTGTCCGCGTCTAAGTTTATTAAGGAGAATAATAAATAGAAAAGTAAGATGACATTTTAAATTTGAATTCGTCGACGAGCTTGTCCTTGGGAGTTAAGAGCTACGACTTCAACGCATTTTCAAGTTCTATTTCTACTATAAGTTGACTATGTAACAGAATATCGACTGCTTTATTTAGTTACTTAAATTTTTAAGTAGGTTTTTTTATTTCTCGTGGCGTCGGACTAAAAACCAGATTGGCTTTTCAGTAACATTTTTATTTAAATTTATTATTTTAAAATTTTTAATACACGTGAAAAAAATAGCTAAAACATTTTATTTTTCAAATTAAAGAATAAATTCAGAAATTATTGACCTTGTGTTTATTAATCAAATATGTGACACACGATTGTATTTTTGATATTAATTTTCTATATTTGTTTCCAAATAATAAAATTAATTTATTTGAAATATTGTTGGAAAAAAATATTTTTTGAATATTATACATTATATATTTAAAATATATCCTCGTTTTATAGCCATATAATTGATTACTATATCCTAAGTCCGCGAAAAGCATCCACAAAGTGAAACAGCTAGAATTGTTACGAAACGACTTTGATTGAGACATTATAGTCAAAACTTTAATCACACTTGTATAGTATTCGATGTTAAGTCTCGATCAATAAATTATTCAAATGGTATTACAAGTTATAATTTAGTTTGGAATGTACAAATATTTAAGGGCGAAGTCGGAATAGTGAATTTGTTGTTAAAATTAGCAGGAAACGAGGGTCGCCCTCAAATATCGCTCCCGCAGGGCCTACGTCGTAGCACATCCGCTTGTCACTGGCATAGTCACGTAGCAAAACTACAGTACATGAGATTCGGATATATGGTATAATTAATACAGAAAAAGAATGAGAAGTATGTAATTAGTATTGGAATTTGTTGTCATGTACATGAAACTTAGATTTAGTCATTCATTGATTGTTGAATTAGTAATTATATTTACTACTTTGAGGTCGTTTAGAGATAGCTCCTGTTACTTTTTCAATAGCAAGATTGGATGAAAAAAAAGATTAAGGCCGTAAAGTAAGAGAAGCAAAGCAAACGAAGTTGTGGGAGGCAACTAGTATGTTATAAATTGCAAGTCTGTTTAAACGTTTAATTAATTATTTATATAGGAACGACCATGTTATTTATAATATTGTAATTTTAGCTTCCGTTGGAAATGATGCACTTTGTTAAATACTGTTTTTAATCAATCCGTAAAAAATAGTTCAATGAACGTTGTTAACGAATTAATATTTGAAATAAATTAATTGAAATGTTACCTAGATTAAGATTAAAACGTTCTGAATAAAAAAAAGTTTATTGAATCATTGAAAGTTATTTAGTAAATATTTTTAATAAGTAGCGAATGTGTTGACGATTATCTGATATCTGAACAATATCAAGAACTATCTCAAATATTAATAAAATTAAATAAACAAACCGACAACATAATTAGTCATTTGATTATTAATTAACATACAAAAAATAGATGAAAATCGTTTAAGAGTCTAAAATTTAAAATAGGCATTTGTTTTAGAATCCTACTGTTTCCTACTTATCTAGTCTTAAAGCCTTTGACAAGATATTGTGTGTTGAGTGCAAAAAGAGAAAACAAAAAATAAAGATACAAAAAAGGAATTAAGTATATTACTTAATGTATATGTTACGTTTATTTTAATTTTATTTATTAGCATACAAATATTAAATTAGATTTAAGTAAAATGCAATGTTTTGTATTACACATAATATTCTTAATAAATAACCTCACGCATTATTTCGCATTTGAGCGGTTTAGTGAAAATAACCTTGTTTTATGAAATTTACAAGCGAAATGCAAAGTAGTCAATAAACCAACCTAGAAATTAATTTAAATTTTACTAAATAAAAAACCGACCGATCTTTCACTTATTAATATTACTCCAAAAACTGAAAATATACTAATAGTTAATATTTCTGTCGTTGTCACCTAAATGTATAACTTTAGTCGCGTAACAAATTATTCAAAATGTTGTTAGAAGTTATAATTTAGTTTCAGCCTTTAAAATCTCCACGACGAAATTAGTTCAAAGATATTGTATGTAAGAACTTAAATAACATAATAATATGGAGATTTAAAATGTTGCTCATAAATAGAGCTAGGTTAAGTCAATTAAATTAATCATCGGTCCATAGCCCTATATGGGGCCCCTGTGTGGGCGATGGACATGACGACTAGCACTCTCGCCATTCTCCGGAAACCGCAGAGGGCGATGGCCGTAAGAGTCGTCCGCGGGTATCGTACGATTTCTTACGAGGCGGCTTACGTTCTGGCCGGATCACCACCCTGGGACCTTGAGGCGAAAGTACTCGCGTCATTATATAGATGGCGCGAGGAAGAGCGGTCACGGGGTTCGAGGCCGGTGCAGCGACTGATTACGCTGCGCGGAGAGGAACTCCGTAGGGTTTTGGTGAAAGAATGGCGGCAAAGGCGTCTGCACCCTACCGCCGGCGTAGCTACCGTCGGGGTAATCCGGCCTGTACTTGATGACTAGCTAGGGAGAAAGCACGGGTCCCTGTCGTTTAGGACAACGCAGGTGCTGTCGGGACACGGCTGCTTTGGCAAGTACCTGTACCGTATCGGCCGGGAACCAAACGCTCGGTGCCACCACTGTGTCCATTGCGAGGAGGACACGGTGCAACACACTCTCCCCGAATGTGTAGCTTGGGAGGAACAGCGCCGTGTCCTAACACGTGTAAGAACAAATATATTCGGAAGAAAGAAAGAAAGAAAGGACACGCCTTTTGCGAAGAAGTGATGTCGCAGAAGGAAACTGCAGAATGGTAGAGGAAAATTTTGATTCCCTTCCCTGGCCGCAGAAAGCGCACTGGGCGTAGGAGAAGGGCGGACAACGCCCTTTTCAGGCCCCCATGAATGGGTCTTTGGGCGAGGGATTTGGGGAAGTCTCCGCCCCTGTTCGGTAGACGCGAGATGGAGGTGGGTGCGTGTGTCGGTGCGCGCCTCTAAGGCGTAGTAAGAGAAAGACGAGGCCCGCATGGATCGAGACAGCACCAGTGCGGGGCTGCGGAAGAATTTGGATTCCCGCGGTCCTACGTGAACGTGCGAGGAGACACTGGGGTGGTTTTAATCGGTAAGAGACCGGCACGCCCCTCCGCCTTTCCCCAGGCGGAGGTGGTCCATGAGGATTTCCCTACGTAAAAAAAAATTAATTAATCATTCCATAACGCCATAAGTTGAAATTGTTGTACTTTCACTTTCAATAAGAAAATATTTTAGCTATAAGGCATATTTTCTATTGAATTGCAAAGTAATTGCTGACAAACTATTGGAGTGAGATGAGACGATTTTCACAAGGTCAAGATTATTTGAACAGTTGAACGTTCACTGTTATTTTGGAAGGTTAAAGCACTTGTATGGATATTTCTTGGCAGTAATAATAAATCGTGCATTTCTCGATAAATATAAAAAATAATAAATAACCTTGTCATAATACAATTAAATTTTGTAATACTTGAACTATGCACGTGAATATTAGATACAATCGAAACTACTGCTGTATTCGCTACAACAATTGAATTGCTAATAATATCGAACAGATTGTTGAGAACTTGCTATACACATAATTGTACACATAAATGTTCAAATTAACTTTACGCTGTGTGTCACACATAGCAAGGTTTTAAGGAACCTTTCAAGTACTGCCTGTTGAGTGGCGAAACTCAACGCCGCGTTTTAGCTTTGCTATATTTTTCTCTCCGAGTGGGAATCGAAACTACAAACCACCACGTTTGTAAGAAATATTCCAATTAGATGATTGATAATGTCTAAAGTAGTTCACAAATTAATTTACTATGAAAAACTTTATACGCCATAATTATTAAGCGTTGATAAATTTATGACAGCCTAGCACGAAAGTTAAATGGCAAATCACTGTATTGACGGATACTAACGAATTCGATATGAATGTGAGTGCCATACGTTTATTTCACATGCATCTATATATTCTTACAAACATCTTATTATCAGATAAGTGTAATCAAAGTTTTTAAGAATAATTGTCAAATATTTAAAATATCGCCATACGAATACACGTGTAGAATTTATTCGTTGACGTATGATAATTGAGAAAATTATTAACATTATGTAAAAACAACATACAAAATAAAACGTTCAAAATATAAATTGTATTATATGAAACTCATAAAGGTGTAGATGTGAATGGATTATTGTTGGACGCGATGGCTTCACGCTCCATCGTCACGTCAAAGACGAATTGTGCTGGAACTGACAGCGGCACGACAGGCGCAAAGCTGCGTTATGCAGGTGGCATTTTCGATTTGTGTCTACAATACTACTGTATTACTAGTACTGTATTGTATACAACAAATATAATAGTGTATCTAATAACTGAGATCTGTTATACGCACGATATTTTTCTTTACTTACACACATTACATAAGCCCATGTTTAAAAATCGTAAAAATGCTTGTTTCTGTAATCTTTTCTTCGTTATTTGGTGTTCTACCTTAAATAAATTAAAGTTAAGTTTAAGAATTAAAGAAATAACAAGGCCATAAGAAATAATAAAAAGGAAAATACGGAAAATGGGAATGACGGAAAGGAAAATCAAAAAATCTTAATGCTGTGTTAAAATTGTGTGAAAGAAAACAACTATATTATTTTAATTTTATCACCATTATTAAAATCTACGGTACATGTGACATTTCAGCTAGTTTCGTGTTGTGTATAATTTTTAAAGCAAAAATTAATTAATGAATAATTATCTTGTCAGAGATTAAATCTAAAATATAAACCGGTATTACTACCTGTATTACTAAATACTATGCTCGAGAACGCTGGTATTCTAACTGACATTGAAAAATACACTTTTACTTTAAAATGTTTGCAATTGTTATAGGAACAGTGATCTACTGATCGACATGGGAGTAAACCAACCTTAATATTTCATAGTCAAATATGAAATATTTCACACACTTTAATGGAAAGTGAACAATTTGTTTCCCGCCTTAATGGAAAATTTGGAGTGAGTAATATGATTTTAAAAGATTTAAGTTTAACACTGACGTTATTTATTGAAAGAAAAAGTAAACATACTTTACTTTCATTCGACTGTTTTTACGAATAACTAATAACTATATCACACATTAGACTAGGATTAACCGATTGCTACTACAACAACCAACCACAATATTATAGAAAGAAGACGGTTTTTACTATCTTTAGTAACCAAAACTTGTAACTCAACGTATATTGTATCAAAATTGAAAAAGCGAAGAATAGAGTATTTTAGCACTTGGTTTCGTCTGCGTACCTGCTATATTTAGAATACTACATGTACGTGCTATAAAGACCTCTGTACTACGAAGATAGCATTTCCTTCTATTCATCAAAATGATGACTTTAAAACAAGCATTTCTACAATTTTGTAAGCATGGGCGTCGGTGAAAAAAAAATATCGTGTTTATAACAAATCTGATTTATTAGATACACTATTATATTTGTTATATAAAACGCCGTACTAGTAATACAGTATTGTAGACACAAATCGAATGCCACCTGAATATCGCAGCTTTGCACCTGTCGTGCCGCTGTCAGTTCCAGCACAATTCGTCTTTGACGTGACGATGTAACAAATTGGAGTGTGAAGCCGTCGCGTACAACGATTATCCATTCACTTCTACACTTATATGAGTTTCATATATTATTTTTTTTTTTTCATATAAAATTATCAATAGTTTGTGTTATATTTTGAATGGTTTATATTGTATGTTATTGTTATGTTACATACATTAGGTATTATAAACCTTAAATGCATTATGTTTTATATCAATTATCATTCTTCAATAAATAAATTATACGGTGAAATTTTAAACATTATCACTTAACTTATTAATGATTTTTAAAAGTTTAGATAATTTTAAATATATAGTACGCGTATTACAATTTCTGAATGGTGTTTTATTGATTATTTAACGTTCGTGTTTGCAACTGGAGCTATGTTTTCATAAATTTATCTACGCTTAATACTTATACGCCATTTGGTACGGCAATATGAAAAGAAACAAACAAAAGAGAAGGAGCATGTGATTAATTACTTGATTTAATAATAAATTATATTTTAGTCCTATTTATGTATATAAATTTTGTTGATTTTATAATTTTCTACTTAGTATTAGCAAACTCAGAAGTGGTTAAAGTTAATTGAAATATAAAACACTAAAGACACATATTGATCACACGTTCGACTATATTCGGACATAGATTCCTCGCAATTACATAGAATGACATAAATCACTCAATAGCAGTACTTTAGGATAGTTCCCTTCCAGTACAGGCCGTTGCCAACGAGCAACTGCCACGATTGACATAAATACAACGCTTTTATAGTCTTTATGATCTAAAACTACCCCCTTTTACTAAATAAAGTAGGAGGTAGCTAACACGGCCATCCTGCATGGTGCCCGCCCCGGGCACCCCACGAGTCGGGATAAATCACATTCTTTTCACTGAAATAGCTCGACAACATGACCAAAATTAAAAGGAATATGCCGCACCTAGGAAATCCTAAAGGGACTATACCACACTTAGGAAACCCTCAAGGGACTATGCCACACTTAGGGAACCCTAAAGAGACTATGCCACACTTAGGGACCCAGACTCATAGCTCAACACAACTTGGCCTTAAAGAGCATTTTACTCACTTAAGCGTACCAAGTTGTTAAAATCGTCTCCCTCTTAAAGAGGACTTTCTCACTTAAGAGTACCAAGATCAACTTTGAACCCACATGTACACCGGGACTGAGCTCGCCAGGACTGCGCCCTGCTGTGCAGAGCACCTGCTTCAAGCGCACAAACTGCACTCGCAGCATCAGCGGCGCCAGCGTACCATAGGCACACGCAACCACAGCGGCGCGAACGCACCACAGCCGCCTCAAAGCATAGCAGTTGCCGAACAAAACATGTCAAAACATAAAGAGGAAAATATTAGATTCTTATTACTTAATTACCTCAGATAAACACAGTCACCGCAGATCGTACAATACACAGTACGTCTTACCTAAGATTATTCCACACTACGAGAGTGGGGGTGTGAGTGACTCAAAACCAAATGTGACACGCCACACTCACAAGAGACACTAGCGGCGGGAGCACGTCAAACTCACATGAGACACCAGCAGCAAGAGCACACCACACTCGCATGTGACACCAGCGGCGCAGGCGGCTCACAAGCGACACCATAGCAGTAGCTACGTAAGCGCCTCTTGTCCCGATCACAGCTCTTCCACAAATAAGCCGTACATGTCAAAACATAAAATGTAAACATTAGATTCATATAACTTTTACGCCTTACATAGCCAGTTGTACCAAAATAAGTAAACATAGGCTCGGTCATACCTGACCATAACTGAAACAAAATCTCATTATTACACAAAATAAAATTAAAACAAAATGGTCAAATAAACATTAAAACAAGTAATTAATTGCCTTTTGACAACCTCGCAATCCCCACTGGCAATAAAAAATCATGTGGGCTAAAGTTCTCCATCCCGCTTCTGATATTAGCAAACTCAGAAGTGGTTAAAGTTAATTGAAATATAAATCACTAAAAACACATATTGATCACACGTTCGACTATATTCGGACATAGATTCCTCGCAATTACATAGAATGACATAAATCACTCAATAACAGTACTTCAGGATAGTTCCCTTCCAGTACAGGCCGTTGCCAACGAGCAACTGCCACGATTGACATAAATTCAACGCTTTTATAGTCTTTATGATCTAAAACTATCCCCTTTTACTAAATAAAGTAGGAGGTAGCTAACATAAGTTAGTCAAATAACATTTAAGTAAGTTTGATTTATTTTGAATTTAGTAATAAATCAATTTTTGTACTATTTTAGACATATTAACAATCATCTAAATGGAAATTTAATTTTGAGGACCGTCGTGGCGTGGCGGCGTAAGCGTCTGCCTGTAAACGCGACGGTTACTGGGTTCGATCCCCAGTCGGAGAAGATGGATTTTTCTATTTCCATTTTCTTCGCTCTGGCAAACTAGGCAAAGCGCGTCTGTTGAGTTCCGCCACTCAACACGCAATGCCTCAAAAACGGCGGAAAGCGGGGACGGAGAAAGCAGGGGCTAAGCAACGGAGTGTCTTAACACTAGGTTCCCACGGTCCCTGCAGTTCCCTCTGCCTACCCTGCCTTGTGCGGGATAAAGCGTGAAGCTATAAAAAAAAAATAAAAAAAAAAATAAAATAAAAAAAAATAAAAAAAAAAAAAATAAAAAAAAAATAAAAAAAAAATAAAAAAAATAAAAAAAAAAAATAAAAAAAAAATCTAAATGGAATACTTTCTGTAAACACGGTGGCTTATGGTATCAATTCCCACTCGGAGAGAACAACATAGCAAAGCTAAAACGCGGCGATGAGTTCAGCCAACAGTACTTGGAAAGGTTTCTTAAAAAAAGGCACCATGCTATTTGCATGATACAGTGTGAAGTTAATATGAACATTTATATATACAATTACGTGCATAACAAGTTCTCAACAATCTGTTCTATATTATTAGCACTTCAACCGTCGTGGCAAATACAGCAGTAGTTTCGATTATATCTAATATTAACGTGCATAGTTCAAGTACTTTAGAATTGAATTTCAATTGAATAATAACAAGGTTTATATATTTTTTATATTTTTCAAGAAATGCACGGTTTGTTATTACTGCCAAAAAATATCCATACAACCTTCCAAAATAACGCGTGAACGTTCAGCACAAACATAATTTAATTCATATTTGTAAATCTTTTGTTCTATATATTGAAGTAATATTTCAAGTTATACTAAAACGATTGTTCTATATTACGAAATTTTTAGATTTCAAAGTGTAACACAGATTTTGTTTTATGTATTGTTTATTTTTAATTTATTCAAACCTTTCAGATACATGTCGTAAACTTTTGATATCACAAATCACAAACTAGTAATTTTTTAATGTTATATTATGAAATATTAATGATTCTACCAAAATCGGTGATTCACATAATGTTAATACTAGAAATAGGTTTTTAACTTAAATCTTAGCTTAAACTTAAATTTATTTAAGAAAGTAAATTCAAAGCTTCGTTCTTTTTTTGGCAAAACATCCTTTCCGCACTTTCCATAATAATCAGAACATTGTGTGTTGAATGATGGAAATTGTCTTTTAGACAAAGTCAATCAAATTAAATTCCTAATTGGATTCACTTTCAATTACATTTAAGTTTAAGGTTAGATTTAAGTTAAAAACCTATTTGTACTATTAACTTTATGTGAATCACCGATTTTGGTAGAATCATTAATATTTCATAATATAACATTAAAAAATTACTAGTTTGTGATTTGTGATATCAAAAATATACGACATGTATCAAAAAGGTATGAATAAATTTAAAATAAACAATACATAAAACAAAGTCTGTATTACATCTTGAAATCTAAAAATTTCGTAATATAGAAAAATCGTTTCAGTGTTACTTGAAATACTACTTCAATATATAGAACAAAAGATTTACAAATAAGACTCGTTTAACCATGTAACGTTACGAATCGAGTGTTGAGCAAAATAAAAAAATGATGCATTTTTTTTACTCCCATTGAATTCCAGTTTCAGAATTGGAATATCTACCTATTTTGTAACCGAACTGAGTATTGATGTATGGAAAAGATTTATATGAATGTGTACAGTTTACAGTTAAGTACATTTGCTCAGTTGGCCCGGCGTTTGTACAATATTGATTTTTGACATGTGAAAAATAATTTATAAATGTTGATTCATTCAAAACAAGATAATATAGTCTATGTAGACTGACATATTGAATTAAAATTTCTTGTAATATTTTTACAAAAATGATAAATATTTGTCATATTCATTACCTTTTTAAATATTACATTATACATACATATTTAATCGTAATCTTATCGCAATAGAACAGAGTCTTTACAGGATCTATGCGTGATGATTGCAAGATATAAATTATTGTAATATCCCATCTCGGGCGAGAAGGCAGTGACACTCAACACGCAATGTCTCAAGTTGTAGGGAAAAACGGTGTAGCTTGACACTTCTTTTGCCTACTATTTATACGAGATTTCGTAGAAAAAATAATATCTACGTGGTGCTGGCGAAACGATCCGATCTGTTACGTTTAATCTATTTATTATATACATTTATTGATTATAATAAACACAGGCATTTATTAATGAAGGCGTAAAAATTTACAATTTATTGGCTACAAATGGTATCAAAGGTTTCCCGGTTGAAAAAGTTAACGCTTTAATAATATACCTCGAGGTGAAATTTGTGAAAGAAGTAGTGCGTTCAATATTTCTTATATATGTAAAACGTAGTAATGAAAAAATTTCAAATGTTTTAGTTTATATGTTGTTTTATGTTATGTTATAAATATTTATACTTTAGTCCCAGTTTTTATTATGTTTCATGAATCCTACCACGGTTATTTAAATTTTGACGTGACAACATCTTAAATTAGGTTGCGGCTCGGAGTCACTCATGAAAATGTGTAACGCCTGGTAACGTTACGATGAGTCACCGAACTATGATCGGTCCGCCGCGCGTATTACTTGACACGTGATAGACTTGACTTTCGCAAGACACATTACAGCAGAAACACTTGCTTTCATTTCATATTTCTCCTATCATCGTCCTATCCTCAACAAAATCACTCAAATAGGAATTAGTTAAGTTTAAGTTTACATGTACAATGTTTTAGTAAACAAAATATATTTTGTATAGTTAAAATTTGTGCAATTCTTATTTTCATTCAATTCCTTGTTCCTATTGTGCAATTTAATAATAATCATATCAATAAATATTCTACCGAGAAAAAGACGTTGTCACGTAAAATCTACGCCCGTAAAACCGACTTTACAGGCAACCATTTTTTTATTATCTTAATATAAAATAATGTTATGTAATTATATCAAGTAACATTATATTTAGAATGTTGTATTGCCATAATGAAAAAAATGCTTTTTATATATTAATCAATAACATTTGAGGAATTTATTAAAAGGATATAAATTAACTTTGAACAAGTTAGCGTTTCACAATATAAATGGTCGTTCAGATAGTCTTTTGTCAAAGAGAATAAAAGTTTTCACTGAATCAATTTATCTCAACGCCAAGGACGGGTGATCGCGGATCGTAACGAATTGTAGATCTATTCTAAATAGATAGCAATTTATTACGCTGGGCTGCTTACATTTGTATATGACGACGAAAGTTTCATTTAAAAAAGAAACGCTCGATTCGACTATTATGGCTTTTAGATAAGTGAGGCAGTTCACCGGAATGCGCCATAAGCCTGACTACGAATAAAATTTCAGAATTAAAAAATAAAAGTCCATTTTTGGTGAGAATTTATGTTTCGAAACTTTTAAATAAAATATTTGGCGCAGTATTGATTGAATTTTAAATTTAAGTATATAGATAGATTTAATTTAGATTTACATATATTTTTACAGTTTAATTGATTTTTATTATCGCGAAATGGATTGCAAGACTACATTTCTTGGAAAATCTATAAGAAAACCTCAATTTATAAATATAAATTGTGTGTTCTTTAAATATTTAAAACGTTGTGACATAATTTGATCTATAAAAATAATACCTGTACTTATTAAATAAATTAGAATAAATAAAAATCATGTTACGAGTATAATTACTGAGAAAACACCGATACGATTAAAGACGTTGTTCTTAAAACTTTTAATACCAAAACAAAAAATAACAATATCTTTTTATCAGTGATACAGCATTCCGCCTATAGCAGGGTAGGCATGGTGGGCATGACAGGAAACCAACGTTGATAAAATTCCTCTTCCTGATTTTTCTTCTAATTGTTGTGGAAATTGAGTGCAAGTGGCAAAATACAACGTTACGCTTTGTACGCTTTACCAGAACTTGGAAAATGAAAATAATCGATTCTTCCAGAAATTAATTTCAAAATATACTTACGCTTTCTTTATGACTATAAGGATTAGTTAGTTATTTATCCCTGTAGTAATATGTTGTGAGCACTATGCACTATGCACTAGCACACATCGTCATGTCTGTTTTATTTTCTACTGTACACTCATACTATATTACACTTATAAATTTGACTACATATACTAAATAAAACAAGAAAAAGTGGGTCTTTAAGTTCTATAGTATTAACAAGTTAATACTTTTTTAAAAAACAATTAGGGTTATAGAAAAACAGTAAAACATAAACTATTGATTTTTAATTTTGTGTCTGTCTGAAAAAAACTTTTTTGTTGTATAAATATCAGGGCCAGGCCTATAAACATGTAATCCACTAATTAACTTTGAAAATTTGATACATAGAAGTAATTTAATGCTGTCATGACAGAAATTGTTAAGCTTTTTTTATTGGCCTGTATAAATTGACAATTTAGAACAGTAGGGCCATAATAGTCCACATTCACTTTAAGCTATAATAAACGACCGCCTTAGAAAAAATAAAAAAATTGAATTCTTTTTATCATAAATATTATAACATAAAAAAAATGGTTAAATGTAGTCTCAAGTGCTTAAGATATCGTATATGTATAATTCTATACATGTATAATTTTATAACATGATTGTGTAATTATTTCAAATAAATCAAATGAATAAATATTGATATCAAATAAATAAATTTTTGAACTATATAACTCATTTATTGGCAGTTTTTTTCAATGTTAATATTAATTTAATTATAAATTTAATTATTAACTCATTAATGCCCAAAAAATATCTACATGTAATCACGACAACTTCCAGAGTCCCACTTGTAAGATGATGTGGATTAATTATTTCTTGTCATATTTAAGAAGTTATCGACTGTTAGTAAACAATAGCAAGATTTTAGTAATCCAACCACTCAATTTATAAGATTACCGAAAAGATGAATTGACGAGTTATCGGAAATTCATAAATGATTATTATTCATAAAATAAAATCATTTATGTTTATATTTCTATTTGTTTTATCCATTTTTTGTATAATTTTTATGTATTTTATTCTTATATGTGTTTTATTATTTTTAATTTTAAGTGTATATTATAAGATAATTTGTATTATTTAAATATAGCCAGTATTAAAATCGTAGAAAATATTTGTTTGACTACCTAAACATCCCCACAAGAAAGGTTATGTAAGCATCATGGAAATTTTAATTTACATTATCAAATGCAAACATTAAATTATCTTCAAATCCTTTATTTCCAAATTTAATAGCTATTTTTTATTTATTAGAATTGTGTGTTTACTTTTAGATAACGAAGTCATAGCATATTAAATTACCATACACTTATATTATTACTTTTTTTTAAACATTAATAAATTTAAAAGGTAAAACTGTATATTATTATCGAGTATATAAATATATGTACGTATGTTAAATGGAAACTATATAGGAGTATACACATAGACATAAAGTAACAAACATTGTCAGCTTATTAAATCAGAGTACCAGCATTTCCTCATCGGATGTAGATGATGTTGCAGAACAGCTTCTACTTCCGATCGTCGCCTAGCGATACAGCGTAACTTCAATTTGTATAAATAGATTTGGCGAACTAGTGAGCAAAACTAGAGTGCTGTTCTGAAATATAGTTCGCAAATAGTTGCTTCAAAAATCGTAATAATATTATTTTTGCAGAAGGAAATTTGTTCAAAATTTTAGAAGTTAAGGTCAGAAACGTAAGCTATCAAGACTTATGACGTTAGACGAACGTAAAAGTATATACGTATTTGGAATGATATCCTTCTAAGTTGAATAAAAATAAATATTTTATTATACTTATATATTTTATGTTTAATTAAAAGGTAATTTAAAATTTCATTTTTACCATTCGAGGTACGACGTTTCCACAACGAGTGAAACAAACAATGAAATTTTTCAATAATTTAAATAAAACATTCATATACATATAAATATATATTATGGATTTTGTCATTGTCATGTGCAGGTATAATTCTGTAAAATTATTGTAACAGTAATATATACATATATATATATATATATATATATATATATATATATATATATATATATATATATATATATATATATATATATATATATATATATATATATATATATATATATATATATATATATATATATATATATATATATATATATATATATATATATATATATATATATATATATATATATATATATATATATATATATATATATATATATATATTATATATATATATATATATATATATATATATATATATATATATATATATATATATATATATATATATATATATATATATATATATATATATATATATATATATATATATATATATATATATATATATATATATATATATATATATATATATATATATATATATATATATATATTATATATATATATATATATATATATATATATATATATATATATATATATATATATATATATATATATATATATATATATACATATATATATATATACATATATATATATATATATATATATATATATATATATATATATATATATATATATATATATATATATATATATATATATATATATATATATATATATATATACATATATATACATATATATATATATATATATATATATATATATATATATATATATATATATATATATATATATATATATATATATATATATATATATATATATATATATATATATATATATATATATATATATATATATATATATATATATATATATATATATATATATATATATATATATATACATATACATATATATATATATATATATATATATATATATATATATATATATATATATATATATATATATATATATATATATATATAGATAGATAGTATATTTCCTTCTTTGTCAGACGTGGGGTTGATAATAATCAATAATATCAATATATCAAAGTAATTGACGTACGATGTTCGCACTAAAGGCACCATGGCGACCAGTAGAGCGTTCTGTTTCCCTTACAAGTTAGTATTTACAATTATATTTTTTTACTTTCTCACCTTATTCAGAACCGTAGAAACTTTGGGAACCAAGGCATTGCGTGTTGGGTGGCGTGTGTACGTGTTTGCCTTGTTACCAGAACAAAGGAAATGGCACCGCGTCCGCCTGTAAGCAACACGTTGCGGGGTAAGTAAATGTTTCTCTTCTTATTATTTTAGAAGAAAGACGAAGTATACAAACAATGATATTATATCTACATATAGTTAAAAATAAAATAAATTACAAAATAATATACTCTAAAGATTTTTAAATTCCTATTATAAATTTTTCCTAATCTTATTTAGGTACTAGGCATTAATTGACATTGATGGCAAAGATGAGTATAACTCGTGAACTGGTTTATTGGTAATATAAATCACCACTATCTTGATTACAGTTAGACGCTAAATTTAAATCTAAAATAAATCTCATATGAATATTTTATTATTTATTGTTATTTCACATTAGGAAAAGAAACAACTTTTATTAAATAGAACATTTGGAATAGTAATAATAGTTTTACAAAAAAATAATGATTGATTAAAAGTTATTATATATTACATAGTTAATTATATATTACATATTACACAAATAAAGAGTGACAATATATAAAAGTTTCGACGTAATTCGACAAGGCGACAAAATACGATTTAGGTGAGCGATTGACAAGAGGCACGGATATTTCAATTTTTTTCTATTTTTTTTTATTTCACGCTATACCCAGGGCATAGCAAAATAGCGTAGAAAACTCCAGGAATTGTGGGAATATCTCATTAAGACACTATATTCCCTGTTTTCCGACTTATGAGGTTATGCGTGTTGAGAGGCGGAGTTTAACGCTGAGTTGGCGTAGTTACAAAAGCGAAGAAAATGGAAATTAAATTCAAATCTTCTTCAGATTTTTATAAACATATCGTGTTCACAAGAAAGACGTGGCATCATTCCTTGGGTAATTATGTAGGAAAACGTAAATATTTTGTATTTATAATACATAAATACCTAATGAGGACCGTCGTGGCGCAGAGGCGCAACGTCTGCCTGTAACGCGGCTAACGCGACGGTTTCTGGGTTCGATCCCCAGTCGGGGAAGATGGATTTTTCTATTTCCATTTTCTTCGCTCTGGCAACTAAGGCAAAGCGCGGCGTTGAGTTCCGCCACTCAGCACGCAATGCCTCGAAAACGGCGGAAAGTGGGGACGGAGTAAGCAGGGACTAAGTAACGGAGTGTCGTAACACTAAGTTCTAATAGTTCCTGCAGTTCCCTCTGCCTACCCTACCATGTGCGGGATAAAGCGTGAAGCTAAAAAAAAAAAACAAAAAAAAAAAAATACCTAATACCTTAACAGGAAATGAGATCTTCAACGTTAGTCGCTAATTAAGCTACTAATTTGATATAATAATTATATCAAATGACAGACGAATGCCACCTCAGTCCACCCGTAACCACGGACTACGGCAAAGTGTTCGAAACGTCGGGTTTCCCAAAAAATATGTTAATATCCGGTTAAATTGTTTTATTTAAAATTGCAGTGTGCAACTCATTCATATAAAGTTTGAAACAATTTTAATTTTAGAAGGATGTCAACGTAAGATGTCCTGTAACTACTGGTCTAGAAAAATCTTTTAATTCAAGTAATAAAAGTAAGTTTATTATTCTTCCCTTGCAATGTTATATAAGTAAAAAAACATAGGAAAATTTACTAGAGATTACCAAATTTTAACAATCGTATAAATTACTATTAGGTGTTTGTTTCTCATTTGGAACAACGAGATGTACTTCTTCGCTGACACATACACTCTAGCTAGCTGAGAAAAAAGTACTATAAATGTAGGTTTAAAATTGGATGACATTAAATTATATGAAAGAATAGGATTTGACTAAAACCTTCATATTACACAGACTACTTTCTAGATCGAATAGTCTATTTTATTTAAGAAAATATCACCAGAGCACATACGAAACAGTCTTAAGAATGAGAAAAGCCCGTTTATATTGATGCTGTATTGTATTAAGGTCACATTCGCGCGGCTTTCCCCAAATCCAAAAAGAGCAAACCTAAGCGACGAGTTTAGTAGAAGATAATATATGCCGTGATATGCATATCCTATCGCTCCTATTTAAGATTCTCAATTTTCAGAACTTTCCTTCTTACCTACGTTGCCGCTTCACTGTCCTTCCTCCTCCCTCACGCTCAAATTTCAGAAATCTTTTTCTGTATATGCCGCATCTCTTTGGAACCTACTTCCCTATCACATTCAGATATACCCTTCCCTAAAATCCTTTAAATTTAAACTGAAAAAATATCTTCTCGCTATTGAAAATAGCTGACTTAGACGCAATTCATAGTTTATCTTTAGTTTCTATATTTATTATATATTTATTTTTATATTTTTTTTATATAAAAAAAATTGTATGTATATATTTGTGTCTGTATGTATATGAATATGTATATGTATTTATGAGCATAGTGATATGTATATATATACTATTTTATGATTTTTTAAATATTTTTTTTTTCGTTTTAGTTGTTACATTGTAATCAGTCCTGTTATTTTACACTTATTCACTTCAACTGTTTGGCTGGAAGAGATTTCTTTTGGAGATAAGCCCGCCGTTGTAAACATTCTTTTCATATGTAAAATTTATTTTTATTACTTTTATGCAATAAAGAATATAAATCTGAGGCCTGTAGAAAGGATTTTGCAAGCTGTTAAATGGAAAAAAAAAAAAAAAAATATATATATATATATATATATATATATATATATATATATATATATATATATATATATATATATATATATATATATATATATATATATATATATATATATATATATATATATATATATATATATAATATATATATATATATATATATATATATATATATATATATATTTATATATATATATATATATATATATATATATATATATATATATATATATATATATATATATATATATATATATATATTATATATATATATATATATGTATATATATATATATATATATATATATATATATATATATATATATATATATATATATATATATATATATATATATATATATATATATATATATATATATATATATATATATATATATATATATATATATATATATATATATATATATATTTATATATATATATATATAGCAATGTATACCAGATGAAATATATTAATAAAGTGATTTAAGAAAGGTTGGTCCATATAATGAACACTTATTGTTGACACAACAAAACAAAGGTTTGACATGGAGTGTTGGCAGCCAAATGAAACTTTTAGGGATATGAATACATCGCCTTTGAAAAAGTTATTCTAGGTAATTGGTACTTTTTGATAGCGTTATAAAACTGTAGAATATCTTATTTGACAGCCCACTATCATAACGGTAACTAGGAAGAGAGGTTTACACGACAGCCCCATATGTTCAGTCTAATTATTAAAAGTATTGAGTATTAACAGTTTACGTGACAGCACTAAGTTGCAAAAATATCATATAATATTAACAATAAAATACAAATTATATAGGGCCCTCCACTTTGTGCAAGAACTGATAATATAACGAGTTATGTAGGAGATTCACTCCCTGCATTTTATTTTATCGTAATTAAAATGAATACAAGATTTCGTTCGGTTATCATTTTCTGTCTAGACCATAAAGCGTCGTATTGAGTAAGATGCCATTTGACTGCGTCACAAATCCCACCTACTAATTAGTTATCAAAAATAATTATCTTATAATATATATAGATATAATATATATAGATATTAGATCAAAAACCATACCATACCATACCTTCAATTAACAATTTTATATCCAGAATTTTGTATAAAATTTAAACCTAACAAAAATTTCAACTGTTCAAACGTTATATTAATTGTTTGCATAGGTACGAGCATGTTATCTATAATGTTTTACTTTTGGTTTCTGTTTGAAATGATGCACTTTGCTTAATTATTATTGCAAAATGGAATATAAATGGTTACTTTGTAGAGGCACCAGTTTATTTTTTTCCTAAAAGTAATCGTTTAAATAATTTTTAAAAATGCATTAATATTTTAAGCATTTAATATATTTAAAAATTTAATTTAATCGTTATTATTAAATTTAATTGTAAAATAAATAACCTACCATACTATCATATTACGTAGTCAACTTATAGAAGAAATAGAACTTGAAAATGCATTTAAGTAGTACCTCTCCTCTCCCTGGGCGCTCTGCTTTCCCTACACATCTTAATAATCTTAGCATCTACGAATTCAATATTTTGTTACTTTTGCTGTCATATTTAAAAAGTTATTGAGTCTAAGGTAGTGATAACAAGATTTATTCTCTAAAGTAATCCAATCACTTAACTTTCAAGATTACCGAAAATATGAATTGACTAGTAATCCGAAATTCATATATGAAACGATTTTCATATAATTAAATTGTTTATTTTATTCATTCATTTATACTACACAAATATACCTAATATTAAAATATGTAATATTATTTAATATGTATTGTTATGTCATTACTCTCCATCGCTCGTAACACTTTAGTAAAAGAGCTATGCTAAAGTTATAAAAGAAAATATTATAACTTGGTGGGTTATTTTCTATTGAATTGCAAGAGAAATGCTGACAAACTATTCGGGTGAGTTGAGACGATTTTGACAAGGTTAAGATTATTTGAACAATTGAGCTCCGTCTAAATTAATTAATGTTCGTGATGAACGGAGTATTTTGAAATCATCATGCTTCTATATATTACCGAGATATAACTGGGTAATAATAAATTATATATTTCTTTAAAAATATATAAAATATTGTAATAAAAGAATTTATTATGATAAAAGAAATTGTTTAGCTTAAATTTGTTCAAGCCTTTTACAAACATGTTACATATTTTTGATAACAAACGTGAGGTATTTAAGCCTAAACCTACAACAAGATTGCTGCTGAATTAAAAAAAATAATACATATTTTCAAGTTATATAATAAATTTTAATGATTTCGCCATAATCGGTGATTCACATAGTATTGTTAATAGAAATAGCATTAAGCTTGGGTTGTGGATTCAATGCCTGACTTTGTTTAAAAGACAAATTTTGCCATTTAACAGGCAATGTCTCGAAGCAGAACAAGTTTCTTACAACGATGAAACTTTTTATTTATTTTTATTTAATCAAATTCACTATCACTTAAACGATCAAACAATCTCAGTATTTCAAATTGGTTCAGTGCCTTAATTGTGTTACTCCGAGTGCACCCTTTGAGCACAAATTATAATGATGGAGATAAAAAAGAGGTAACGTTTAAAAACTCACTAATAGGTAATTCTATTAAAAAAAGTTTTAAAACAAATTAAAATAAAAATACAATAGTATCAATACAACATATTAAAATTATTATACAATATTTAAATTCAATTTCATATATAAAACTTTGTATTTTCAATATTTATATGAATATCATACAAACAAAAAACAAATATTTCATCAATATAATTTGCTATCGCTATCTTTATACGAAGCTGTAATGTCCGCAGTTCGGACAATTGCGACCAACGACGAGCCAATCCTTAAATAAAATAAATTTTAAGTAAGTTGATAAAAATGAATTTTAAGTAAGTTGTAGGTTTAAGTAAAAATGAATTAATAACTAATAATTGTAATTAATGGAGATTTTAAATTCTTATATTTATATCTTTTATATATCACGGATTTACTAGGTCGGCGCAAGCTAGTGCTAAAGTTCTCTGTTTTTTACAATTTGAAGAATTGCACATTGAATTTTCGGCCAAATTTAAAATTAGCCATTCCAGATGTTGATAAATTATTTATATGGAACAGTCAAATACAAGTAAAGTTATTTTACTTTTTCTTACTATTATTAACGTCCAGAGATTTCCAATAAGGCAGGGAACTATTGATAAATCGCTCCTTTCCACCATAGTGTGTGAAGTATTTCCTATTTGTCAAATATTAAGGCTAGTTGACTTTCATACCGGTCAGTGGGTCACTGTACCTACAACATACTTTTTTCAAAGTAACTTTAATTTATAATAATAAAAATAAAGAAGAAAAAATAAATATGAGCTCATAATATAATGTTTTTTTTTTTTTTTTTTTTTTTTTTTAGCTTCACGCACATGGCAGGGTAGGCAGAGGGAACTGCAGGAACCATATGAACCTAGTGTTAAGACACTCCGTTACTTAGTCCCAGCTTTACTCCGTCCCCACTTTCCGCCGTTTTCGAGGCATTGCGTGTTGAGTGGCGGAACTCAACGCCGCGCTTTGCCTTAGATGCCAGAGCGAAGAAAATGGAAATAGAAAAATCCATCTTCTCCGACTGGGGATCGAACCCAGTAACCGTCGCGTTACAGGCAGACGTTGCGCCTCTGCGCCACGACGGTCCTCGTATATAATGTTTGTAGGTAATAATTATGTTTAAGATAATAATGTGCCTATAGCAGGTCTGAGTTATTAATACACTATTATAATTATTATACAAAACGCAGTACTAGTAATACAGTAGTATTGTAAACACAAATCGAAAATGTCACCTGCATATTGCAGCTTTGCTCCTGTCGCGCCGCTGTCAGTTCCAGCACAATTCGTCTTTGACGTGACGATTTAACAAATTGGAGCGTGAAATCGTCTCGTAGAACAGTAATCCATTCACATCTACACTTTAATGAGTATCATATAATACAATTTATATTTTAAATAGTTTATGTTGTATGCAATTTTTATGTATGGTCATATATCATATTAATTGTCATATGTCTACGAGTATATTATATGTGTGTAAGTAATATTTTTAAGTATTGATTTTTTAGCAATTGTTCTCAAGAAATTATGAAATGTAATTATACTCTTTTGGTAATAGAATGTTTGTAAGAATATATAATTTCATGTTAAATAAATCTATAGCATTAAATTATATCTAATTCGTTAGTAAATGTAAATACAATTAATGATACAAAAACCAGTATCAAAATAAGAGGTTAATTAGGGAAATTAACTTAGATTATTATTTATATATATATATATATATATATATATATATATATATATATATATATATATATATATATATATATATATATATATATATATATATATATATATATATATATATATATATATATATATATATATATATATATATATATATATATATATATATATATATATATATATATATATATATATATATATATATATATATATATATATATATATATCTCTATGTTTGTTCATATATGGCAACCCCGACTACTTAGAGTCTTGTGCGAACACCCCGCGCGAGCGGTCAGTAGTAGTTAGCAGTAGTGGTCGAGAAGTAGTAAAAGGGGCACGTGAGACGGCCGACGCGAGCGCACGTCCTTCCTGAATCGATATATTAATTAGCGGTGTGATTTTCCCTCAGCCTTATTTGATTTCCCTTTTGTGTATTCCCTCTTGATATTGAACCTGACAAAGACAAACCTACAAAAGATAATAGTGCAAGTAACCCCTAGTGAAGAAGACTCAAGTGAAACATTCCATGGCGGCCGGGAACAATCAGTGTTTGTGTTGTGAATCATGAAGATACTGTACAATTTCTATTATCCTAAGACCGACTATAAGGTAAATAATTAATAAATAACCTCCCCCTCAGCACGCTTCCACAAATGCGGCACACCCTACCCTCCACTATTCAATATACATTTTCTGGTAGCAGGGCGTGGTTCACTATATACTATATACATTTTTTGGTAGCAGAAAGCAGTTCATTATATTCATTATATACTATATACATTTTCTGGTAGCAGAGCGTAGTTATTATATACTATATACATTTTCTGGTAGCAGAGCGTAGTTTTCATCCCTCTGGGCCCCCTTAATTATAGCGTGGTTTATCCCTCTGAGTCCCCCTGATCATAGCGTAGTTTTCATCCCTCTGGGCCCCCTTAATTATAGCGTGGTTTTCATCCCTCTGGGCCCCCTTAATTATAGCGTAGTTTAATCCCTCTGAGTCCCCCTGATTATAGCGTAGTTTCATGCCCCTGAGTCCCTTTGATTACAGTGTTATTCTCCCGTTTTGGTATTTTGGCTCTTAATTTGGTACCTAACGCATAATTACAATATAATTTGATTTCCTAACCTTTTAAAACGTGTTCGCATCGAGTTGTTTAAAAAATAATGTTATATGAAATTTTTATACATATAATATTGAATATATAATTGTGTAGGGTGAATGTATAATGTGTAAAATATATAAATAAATATTGAATATAATTTTATATATTAAATATAAAATATAATAAATACACATAATATGGTTACATATATTTTATAATATTACGCCTATACGTTATTACCTATCCTGTTTTAAATTATAATTGAAGTTAGTTAAAATAATTTAATATAATTTCCTTAAAAAACTAACTTACTTTAAAATATTATCCCTACACTTTTATTGTTACCCTTTTTTTTATTTTTATTTAAATGAAGCTTAAGCCTTAATTGTAATCATATTGTATATCATATTATTTTGTTGTATTGCGATATATGTAGATGCGACGCGTCCCTGAACTTGACCGTAACTGGTTTCTTATCTCGCCAGTTGTTGTGGATTCATTGTTTATTACGAGTTTATTATTTTTTTAATATTTAGTTGAGTTATTTGTTTACTTGATTTCTGATTTCGCCCGTTGGTAGTGGGTTCATTGTTTATTACGAGTTTATTATTTTTTTAATATTTTAGTTGAGTTATTTGTTTACTTGATTTCTGATCTCGCCCGTTGGTAGTGGGTTCATTGTTTTTTGCGCGTTTATTAATTTTTAATATTTTAGTTCAGTTATTAGTTTACTTGATAATTTAAAATGGCTACTCATGATGAAACAGTAAAATGTTCCTTATATACGGAAAGCGCAGAATATAGAAAAAATATAGGTGTGGTACGCTTTGTTTCCGATTGGATTGCCGATACCTCGGAACTTCTTGGCACTTCTGAAATACCTAGATTATTAGTTAGGTTCAAGGATTTAGATTCTCATTGTAATTTATTTGTAAACGCGTCCTCAGTGCTCCTGGGTGGGTTAGATCCGGCTATCGATTACCAAGAAATTAGTTATGTAAAAAAAGAAGTGCGTTTAGTAAATAAGAAAATAGACGACCTCCGGGTGCGTCAGTTAGAGTTGTGCCCACCTGCTCCCGTAGTTGATCCTGTCATGGCCAGTACACCCGTAAGAATGAATAGTAGAAATATTACTGAGCGAACTCCTTATAATAGATTACCTAATTTACTTATCCCTAAGTTTGATGGACGTCCTGACTCCTGGATAAGTTTTATTGATCAGTTTGACAGTGTAGTAGATTCCCAACACCATTTAACCCCCACAATGAAATTACAGTACTTGGTTGGATCCTTAGCAGATGAACCTAAGCGGTTGTTGCTACATTTAAAAATTGAAGAAGGCAACTATGAAGTTGCTCGTGAGTTACTGAAACAGCGATATCACAATACACGGGTTCTTGCTGATACCTACATAACCCAGATACTTACCCTGCCGGAGATTTCGAATAAATTTACAGGTTTGCGCGCGGCCTTTTTGAACCCCTTGTTAACTGCCTATCGCTGTTTAGAACGTTTAGAGTTACCCGTCTCCTCATGGTCTTATATGTTAGTACATATATGTTTGACTAAGCTTCCCTCTGATTTGAAATCCCGTTTTGAGCGTTGTTATGGCGGTGACGCTGATGAATTACCTACCTTTAAAAATCTTACTACTTTTTTGGAAGACGAATGTCGTCACCATGACAACGTTGGCAACACCTCCCTTGTAGATTCTAACCTGACGAAATTTAAAAGTACTGTACCTAAACATACTTACCTTGCGGCTCCTCCTTCCCCTATGTTAAATAATAGACAAAAAATGTTACCTGTAATAAATAATAGTAAAAAATGTTACCTGTGTGCTTCCTCTTCCCATTACCTCCGTGAATGCCCCAAATTTAAAGCTATGAATCCTAGAGATAGATCGGGATTTGTAAAACATTCCCGGTTATGTTATAGGTGTTTGGACAAACATTCAATTCTTATGTGCAAGCGGGACTACAAATGTTCAACCTGCAGTCGCTCATCCCATCACACTATGCTATGTTTTAATGATTCCCGTAACCCAATGTATCCCACCTCATCCAATCGCAATTATAATTGTAATTCCAAATTTAATAAACGCAATTATCCGCGTACCTGTCCTGCTTCTACCCGCGGTCCCCATATGGGCGGTGGCCAGCATAAGAAATATTCCCCTTCGCAACTCCAGCGCTCCCCCCAACGACATTCCCAGAGAGCTTCTCCCCCCAGAGAAAATGCTCCGCCCCAACCTAGACAGGTTGAAAATAATATAAGATATCGTGATAATTCCTATAATAGAGAAGATAGACCCACATAGCTAGATACTTGTATTACTCCCCCTTCCCCTTGCCTTAATATCTCACCCAATTCCCTTATATTATTGCCTACTGTTAAATTACACGTTAAAACTGCTAGTGGTTATTTTATTGAAGCGCGTGCCTTATGTGATACCGGTGCCCAGGGTTGCCTCATTACAACCGATCTTGTTGTTAATTACCTCAATTTGACCATCTCCCCCTCCTGTGCCCCTGTACGTGGCATAGGTAATATTCCTTTAGTGGTTTCCCGTGGTTCTATTTCCCTGTGTTTTAAACCTTTGTATAATTCCTTCCCTGAGGTGTCAACCTCTGCTATGGGTCTAGATGTGATTGCCGGTATGCATCCTGAGTTTGAGTTCCCTGAGTCTGTGTGTTTTCCTAATAGTGATTTTTCCCTTGCTGACCCTACCTATAATAAGCCTGGCCCGATAGATATACTATTGGGTGCTGACGTGTTCGGCGCGCTTTTATTACAAGATAAAATATTTAACTTTAACGACCTTACTGCTTTATCCACAATTTTTGGTTATATTGTTTGCGGTCCAGTCGCTGCCGATTATGGTGAATTAGAGCCCCCCATGACTGGAATATCCTTATCCCGTCTCATCGAGAAATTCTGGAAGGTTGAAGAGACCCCTCAAACCATGATTGCTTACCCCTTAGATAACGATGGTGAGATTTATAAATAAAACCCGAAACTTACCCGTTGAGCTATCTGTATCCTTATCGCGTTAGCGCGTAGCGTTTCCTTGCGGTCTTCCCTAAGACGACTCTCACTCTTTCTTGACAAAGAAGGAATCATCAGAGTCGGTGGTCGTTTATGAAATTCCTTTAACATTCGAGGAATTAACTACAATTTTTGCTAAAATTGAAGCGGTATTAAATTCCCGGCCGTTATGTCCCTTATCTAATGACCCTAACGATCTAGAAGTTTTGACGCCTGGTCATTTTTTGATTGGCCAACCTCTTAGTGCTTTGCCGGAGTATCCCTATAACAATGTAAAAATTAATCGTTTAACCCGTTTTCAAGTAGTGCAACAGATAACTCAACATTTTTGGTCGCGGTGGCAGTTAGAGTACCTATACACTCTGCAGACTAGGCAGAAGTGGACTGATCCAGTGAATCCTCCAACAGTAGGCGAGCTAGTCCTCATCAAAGATGATAATTTACCCCCTTTACAGTGGCGACGTGGTCGCATTTCCCAACTTTATCCTGGTAAAGATAGCGTTGTGCGTGTGGTCGATGTTAAGACATCGACAGGTATCCTAAAGAGAGCCTTAACCAAATCGTCTACTTATTAGTTAGCTACTCCCATTTTCTCGTAAACATTAGATGTTTAGGGCGGGGGCTATGTTTGTTCATATATGGCAACCCCGACTACTTTAGAGTCTTGTGCGAACACCCCGCGCGAGCGGTCAGTAGTAGTTAGCAGTAGTGGTCGAGAAGTAGTAAAAGGGGCACGTGAGACGGCCGACGCGAGCGCACGTCCTTCCTGAATCGATATATTAATTAGCGGTGTGATTTTCCCTCAGCCTTATTTGATTTCCCTTTTGTGTATTCCCTCTTGATATTGAACCTGACAAAGACAAACCTACAAAAGATAATAGTGCAAGTAACCCCTAGTGAAGAAGACTCAAGTGAAACATTCCATGGCGGCCGGGAACAATCAGTGTTTGTGTTGTGAATCATGAAGATACTGTACAATTTCTATTATCCTAAGACCGACTATAAGGTAAATAATTAATAAATAACCTCCCCCTCAGCACGCTTCCACAAATGCGGCACACCCTACCCTCCACTATTCAATATACATTTTCTGGTAGCAGGGCGTGGTTCACTATATAATATATACATTTTTTGGTAGCAGAACGCAGTTCATTATATTCATTATATACTATATACATTTTCTGGTAGCAGAGCGTAGTTATTATATACTATATACAATATATATATATATATATATATATATATATATATATATATATATATATATATATATATATATATATATATATATATATATATATATATATATATATATATATATATATATATATATATATATATATATATATTTATATATATATGTATATATATATATATATATATATATATATATATATATATATATATATATATATATATATATATATATATATATATATATATATATATATATATATATATATATATATATATATATATATATATATATATATATATATATAGATATATATATATATATATATATATATATATATATATATATATATATATATATATATATATATATATATATATATATATATATATATATATATATATATATATATAATATGTTGGATGTCGAAGACGGGAGCAAAAACACACAATTTGATTTATCTAAAATTAGAAATATTTAATGTTAATTTTTTTATAATTATTACAATATTATTATTTTAAAATAAATTGTCACATATATTATATACTAACCTAAAATTAGAAAATCGACAATTAAAGGTTTTTACTTCCAATAGATCGACGCCATTATTAATGTTCATGTATTCATGGCTTCTATTCTAAATAACCGTTTTAAATCTCATGTCAGTATGGCAACGTCAAACTTTAAGGCGGCGTATACATAATATAAATAATAAATAATAGACCGCGTACACAATATACAATATACAAAGCTTACATCTCCCCCCCAAAATGTGCAAATTGGGAGTTAATTTGGATTATCAAACTGAGGAATGAGCTTTGTAACATGATACAATCCCAAGGACTTTTTACTCTTCCCAGTGTTGATTTTGCATAGCGAGTTTGATATCATTTCTTGTATCTCAAAAGGACCAATTCTAATTTCATCCATTTTAGATCTGTTTAACTTATTACAGTCCATTATATAGACCATATCACCTTTTTGAAACTTGTAATCTATTCTATTTTTGTCAAAAATGGATTTGTTCAATTCATGAGATTTTTTTGACCGCAGAAATGCTATTTTTCGGTCTTCTTCCAGTTCTCCGGGTTCCATTTGTTTTCTTTTCAGGGTTGTTGGTAGTAAATCTGTTGGTTCTCCACTTAATAGATAGTGAGGCGAATAACCTGTCACTGTGTGGGTTGTTGAGTTATAGGCTTTTACACAATCCGCTGCCGCAGTTGTCCAAGATATTTTTTTTCCTTTGCTATTCAAGGTACACCTAATCCTATTCACCAGCGTCTGGTTCAACCTTTCATTATGACCATTCGAAAAGGGAGCATCCACAGCCGTAAAGATTAATTTAATAGAGTGATCTTTTAAATACTTTTTAAATTCCTCTGAATTCAATGCAGGATATTGATCTGAAAGTAATATCTCAACTTCATTGTAATTAATCACCTGATCTATCAATTTTATATAATCTTTTGCTAGTTGTGACTTTGAGCACGAAATGTAAGCATAGCGTGTAAAATGATCCATTAACAAGTGTAGGTATCTTTTTGAAGACCTGTTACCACCAAATCCTCCTATAGTGTCTATGGACATAATTTGGAAAGGCTTTTCTGCCGGTCCTAACTGTGACATAAGTCCATACTTTCTATTTATACGTGTTTTATTTTTGATACAAACTTCACATTGACGGCAGATCAAATTTATATTGTCCAGTAGGTTTGGTGCTGCGTAGAAAGGTCTTATTTTTGATTCAATCTGATTTATTCCTATATGACAGAAGTGCTCGTGCACTTTTTTATTAATGTCTTACTATAGTCTTCGGACAAAACTATTTTCTTTTTCTTATTGTTCCACTTGTAATATATACCATTTTCTCTAATAAAAGTATGCTTGTCCTTTATGTTTGTGTTTTTGTTCTAGTCATCTAGTATTTCTTCAATCTTGACAATATTTATAGTTTTCAAATTATCTTCTTCATTTTCATGGCTTTCATATACAGGATTTCTGCTTAAGCAGTCTGCTTCGGTGTTGTTTCTACCTGGGTTGTATTTTATTACAAAATTGTATTGTGATAAGTAATGAGTCATGTCTCCCAGTTCATCGTCTGTTCTGTTCTTTATGTTTAGATTTTCGAGTGGCTTATGGTCCGTATAAATTGTGAATGAGTTCCCTAATAGCCAGTGTTGCCAGAATTTCAAACTTTCTTTAATTTCTAGGCATTCTAAAAATATAGCTTTCTTCTTTTTCTGGCATTCATTCAACTTTTTTGAAAAGTAGGCCACTGGTTTGATTTCACCACACCTTTGTGTTTGTTTCAAAACTGCACCAATGCCTTTTATACTTGCATCAGTATATATAAAAGTTGGTGCCTCTCGGTCAAAAATGGCTAAAATTGGGGCTGCTAAAGTTTCGAAAGCTTTTTCACAATCAGCTGACCAAACGTAATTTATGTTTTTTCTAAGTAAATTGTGTAATGGATCAAGAGTTATTGCAGCATTAGGAATATATTTATTATAAAAATTTACCTTACTCAGAAATTGTCTTATTTGTTTCTTGTTTTGCGGTGCTGGAAATTCTGCTATAGATTTGAGGTTATCTTTTAAAGGTGTAATTATATTACCTTTTATTAAATGCCCCAAGAACTTTACCGAATGTGCCACAAATTTGCATTTTGTCAATTTTAGACGGAATCCTTCTTCGGCTATAGCATTCAACAGCTTTGATAGATGGTCCATATGGTCATCGAAAGTTTTTGAAAACACCATTATGTCATCTATATAATTCATTACATAATTAGACAGGTTATGTTTTCTTATTATATTAGTCAGAATCCTTTGAAAAATTGCCGGAGATGTCTTCAACCCGAAAGGCAGGCAAGTCCATTGGTAATGACCTTCTTGTGTGACAAAGCCTGTCTTCGCTCTGTCGCTGATCCTCAGTGGTATTGACCAGAAAGCAGAATTAATGTCAAGCGTAGTAAAATACCTACAGTTTATTGTTTTTACCATCAGATCCTCTATAAGAGGGAATGGTTGTGCCTGTGGAACGATAATTTTATTAAGGTCTCTGAAGTCGATACACAGTCTTGACCTCTTCCCTTCATCCCGCTTGAATGCTAATGTCACAGGTGCTGCGAATGGGCTATAAGATTCTTCAATCAATTCATTTTTTAGCAATTGACCAATTTGTTTCTCAATTTCTTCTCTATCCCCCAAGGAGCACCTATATGGTCTTTTTGAGCAATATTTATCTACTTGTAAATCAATAAATGCTTCATAGTTTTTCACCTGTCCAACGTCAAATTTATCTTTCGCAAATATGTGTTTATAATCATCTAATAATGCATTAATTTTTGTTATTTGGTCATCTTTCAAGTTAGTGGTATCGATGTCAAATTTATTCACATCTATGCCCTCATTGAAATTTATTTCATAATTCGATATTTGTGACTCTTTGGTTTCAATTTCAAAATATTTATTTTTCTCGTCTCTTATTAGACTGATATATTGATTTTCACTTGGGATGGCATTTTTCTGAAGTTGGATGTTTAAATTCCCGTCATGGGTCAATCCAAACCTCTTTATTGTATCCAGTCCCAAAAGCAATTCATGAGTGAAATTTTTATCATTGCAAATAAATACATTTACTTCCTCTTTAATATTCAATATTCTTCCGTTTAATTTTACTAAACCTATAGTTTTCCCCCCACCACCAATTGTGTTGAATTTGTTTTCAAAGTAATTTATCTTTGAATTTTTTACTGTTATTAATTTGGAATTTATTAAAGTTATATTTGATCCAGGATCATAAATACCAGAACATTTCAGTTTGTCATTCAATATTACTTCAACTTCGATTAGTGGGGGAATATTTAGTTTTTTGTATCCTGGAATTGATCAATCTCTAATGTCAAATTTTTGCAGTGTTTGCCACTGTTATTGCTGTTCTTGTCTTCTTTGAACCAGCACAAATCCTCAGAGTGAAATCTGTTTTTCTTTCCAATTTTGTAACAAATCTGACATGGTATTTTTTTCGCCATTCTGATTCTAATTTATTTTTTTCTGTAACTTTTCTTTTTATATTGTTATTCTGATCTTCATGCATTTGTAGGGCATTAAATAAAATAGTTGGGTTTGTCATTTCTTGTCTATCTAATTTGCTCCTAACATAAGTAGGTAATCCTGTGACGATTAAGTCAGTGAGAGTTCTGTTATCAATATTATTGTTATACTCTAGTAACAATCTTTCTTTTTTTAATGCATATTCCAGTAGAGAGCCACTTAAATGCTTGTAAGTCAATGCATAGATTACAGAAGACCAGCTTTTATCCGCAAATGTATCTAGAAAACTTTCTCGCCATATCTCCCACAGTGAGTTTAAGCTGTGTTTAATCAGCATAGACTCATACCAGTCGCTTTCTGAATTATTCAAAAATAGCCTCAATGCACTAATTTTCTGTGTATTACAATTTAAATCAAATCTTTTACACTCACTCTCAAAGCATTGTAACCATTGCTTGGCATTAGTGGTCTTGTTGTCAAATTTCTTCAAAACAAATTTTTCAGTCAATCCGCTTAAATTGGTGTACTTTTCTTTGTTAGTATTGAATTTGTCGCTTAACTTCTCTAAAATTTCTAGTAATTTTCCGTCTGTAGTAGATTGGCTCGTTTGAGTCAATTCTTGTAACAAATAATCATTAAACATTATATTTCCAGTGTTATCTTTGTATAGTTCTAGCACATCGCTTGGCATCGATATCCATACCTTTCTACTATGACCCCTTCTCTGTAATGTTCTTTTTATTTTTACGAATTCTGGAAGGTTCGTTAATTGTAGGTGATGTTTTGCTGCTTGAAAACATGGCGGCATGAGATATGTCATTCCTTCTTCTGTTGTTATAGATTTTATCGTAATTATGTTATTTTTCGGATCTTCATCCGCTGAAAGCTCTACTTCAAATTGTAATCTTGCCATGATCTACGGATATCCAATTAAACTCTGACAATTGTCGATTTATAATATGTTGGATGTCGAAGGCGGGAGCAAAAACACACAATTTGATTTATCTAAAATTAGAAATATTTAATGTTAATTTTTTTATAATTATTACAATATTATTATTTTAAATAAATTGTCACATATATTATATACTAACCTAAAATTAGAAAATCGACAATTAAAGGTTTTTACTTCCAATAGATCGACGCCATTATTAATGTTCATGTATTCATGGCTTCTATTCTAAATAACCTTTTTAAATCTCATGTCAGTATGGCAACGTCAAACTTTAAGGCGGCGTATACATAATATAAATAATAAATAATAGACCGCGTACACAATATACAATATACAAAGCTCATATATATATATATATATATATATATATATATATATATATATATATATATATATATATTATATATATATATATATATATATATATATATAATATATATATATATATATATATATATATATATATATATATATATATATATATATATATATATATAATATATATATATATATATTATATATAATATATATATATATATATATATTATATATATATATATATAATATATATAATAATATAATAAATAAATTAATAATAAAATTTAATTAATAAGATTTTAATTTTTATTTTTATATTTTATATATCAAATTATATTTTTATTTTATAATTTTTAATATTTTGAAGGTTTTTTAAAAAATAATTATATTAATAAAAATTTTTTAATTAAAAATTGGGGAATAATAGAATTTTATTTTTTTTATTATTTTAAAAAAAATTTTCCCCT